>PVKM010008044.1:0-39959 GCA_004027735.1 Carollia perspicillata | reverse complement strand
CTCCTTCCCGAAGGAGTTGACTGTTTGCCGGAGCACAGGCCCCAGAATGGAGACGCCACACCGGGCGCTGCAGGAGGCTGGGCCAGGAGGGCTGGGTGCTGGGGAGGCGTCTGGGGGGCCCTTCAGGGCTGAAGGGCCCCTGCAGGAGGCCTACAGCCTGCACTGGTTGGGGAAGGGGGTGCTCCCGGTTAGGGAAGTCACCGGGAATGCAATGCACAAATCTTGTCCCAAGTTACCTGATAATTGAGCTAATACTTTTTTGGGGGTGGGGAGGATTATAAAAGCCCTTTTAAAAAGACATTTTTTAACCAAACAACAACCAAAAAAGTTTACTGAAAAATAAAAGATACAGAAAAAGAATAACTTGCCACCCTAGCCAGTGTGGTTCAGTTGGTTGGAGCGTCGTCCTGTGGACCGAAAGGTCGCAGGTTTGTTTTCGATCAGGGCTCATACCCAAGCTGTGGGTCCGATCCCTAGTCGGGCTACATACAATAAGGCAGCCAACTGATGTTCCTCTCTCATACTGATGGTCCTCTCTCTCTCTCTAAAAGCAATGAAAAAAAAAATGTCCTCAGGTGAGGATAAAAAAAAAACACAAACGAACAAAAAAAAGAGAGGGAGGGTTTGAGTGTCGGCAGGGTCACACGTACCATGCAGTCACTCCCTTTTCCCTGCGGGATGGACCACCATCTCCATTCTACAGGTAGGGAAACTGAGGCTCAAGCAAGCCTACACAGGTAGCAAGTAGGGACCCTGACGTGGAGCCTCTGACTCCACGGCCCAGGCGTCTCCTGTCTGGGTGAGATCGTGGCTAGCAGAGGAAAGAAAGCATGTCCAGGTGAGTTGGGAGCGTGGAGTGAGGCCTTTTTCCCCACATTGCTTTTCTCCCTGTAAGGGGGCTGACGCTCTGCCGGGTCCTGCAGTTTGCTGGAGACCGAGGTGGTCGGCGGGTGGCTGTGGCCTCCGCCTGTCATCGATTGTGCCTGGGTGCTCCACGAGTGCCCGGGGGGCGTCACACGTACGTGCCAGGCATCATGCATGGGAACATGCATCTGGAAATGAAAAGGCTGGGAAATCGTCTCTCATTGTCCTTTCAAAATGACCACGTGCCAAATGGGTATACGGGCGCCACCGTCCTCTGAGTGATTTTTCCCACTCAGCCCACCAAATCCCTCTGCAAAGTGCTCATTTGTTTCACAGATAGCAGGTGACGTTCCCCCCTCCCCGCACACACACCCGTGCCAGTCGCTGAGCTGAGGCCCGGGGACGCGAACACACCCATCTGTCCCCTGAGCCTCTGAGGCTGCTCACAGGGAAGGGGGGTGATTGCGGCTCAAGGTCCAGGGCACGGACCACACACCCGTCGTCAGAGGTGCTTGTGAAGAAGTAAACCTCAGCTGCCAGGACCTCGGCTCACACACACTCCAGCAGGCCGTTTGGGCCATCCTGGGGGACACGGAGGCCTGAGAGCCTCGGCGGTGTTTGCAGGCACAGAGAACAGGGAACGATTCCAGACTGTGTCTTGTCGTGCGGCCCTGAGCAAGTCCCTGACGTTTCTGCTAAGCCTGCGTTTCCCCATCTGCACAGAGGGCGTCAGACCAGCCCAGCTCAAAGGGGCCCTGGGGTGTGGGGCAGCCGGACACAGTACACTGAAGCAGTGCCGGGCTTTCCTCTTCCTCTCCCCTCCCAAACTTGAGAGACCCCCAGGAGCCCAGGGAAGGCAGAGGCCATGTGGCACTGGCAGCGGGTGACAGGGCTCCCTCCTCCCCCCCACTCCACCCTGAACTTCTCAGACACGCCCAGAACCTGACCTTCCAGCCCGTCCTGCGGGACGCCCTGCGTGGTGCTGGCCAAAGGTCAGGGCAGTGGGCCTTTGGACAGGTCACCAGACTCCTACCTGGGATGGAGGAGGGACGTGAGTCATGGCCTGAGTGGGTCTCGGCATCTCAGGGCCAGGAGCTACCTAAGGAGCGGATTGCGGGGCGTCCTCTCTGTGGGGCGTCCTCTCTGCGGGGCGGTTCCCTCTCGGCTCTGGACCAGATCACCGTCACATGGGGTTTGCCTTTTAACTCCCCATCTGCCTGTCTGTGTCCACCCAGACCTCCCCGGACCATCGATGCTTAGAAACCGCTTCCAGGTCTTTAAAAACCTGAGAGCGGTCCAATGAAATACTTAAAAACCCCAAACCTCCAAACAATCCTCAGAAAAACGAGCAGGTCTTTCTTCCCTTGCCTGAAGCAGCACAAACGGCCTGGCCGTCCTGCACTGTCTGATACTGGCCAGTCTGGCTCCTCTCAGGGGGCGTTCAGAGTCACATGTTACGTGGGGAGTAATTTCAGTATGAGCATGACCGAAGCAGCTCGTTCGAGGCGCCGTTGGCCTGCAGCAGCAAATACGGGTGGGTGTTCCAAGAGGAGGGGGGACCGGGGTCAACGAGCTCTCTGCTGAAAATCTAAACCGAAGGCTGGCTTCTCGCACCCGAGTGTGGACTTCACCTGCTTCACCCATGGAATAAACTTGACTGTGAGCCTCGCTTCCCACGAGCCCTTGAAGTGAGGCCGCCGCTTGCCCCAGTGATCTCTGGTTTGGGGACGCTTTTAGCTAACGGCTTACATTTTCCCAGCCTGGCTGGATTAAGCACAATCACATAATTTTGCACGTCAGTGTCAATCTCCGAAGATGCAAAGAAGTGTAGATACTTCCTGGCCTGGGCAGCTGCCCTGAGCTGAGACACCTCCCTGACTTGTTCCCCTGTACTCAGCCCGGTGCCCTAAAGCAGGTGACGATGCCCAGGGCTGGCCTGGGGCCTCTGACGGGAAACACGTAGTCTGCTTAGAAGGCCGGATGGTTCTGAATCGTGTCTGCGTCCTTCTGAAACGAGTGCCACAGCGAGTCTGGCAGAGGGAGCTCATCGTAGGCCTGACATTTTTGGCCGTGAGAAGTCCCATCTCGGCCTTCACCACTGCTGCAGAGAGCGAGCCAGTCGGGCCACCCCAGTGGCCGTGGCTCAGGGCACAGCCACTGAGCTCAAGGCTCCTTTATCGACTTGTTCTTGGTTTAGTCCTGCCTGAAAGCAATGGTTCTCTTAATCACCTGCCTCCCTCGGGGGGTGGGGGGGGCTTTAGAAAATGGCTTTTAAAATGTCGCAAGACGCTGGTCTAGTCCTTGCGGAGAAACAGGGCCCTGAAAGCCATGCTCCTGGTGCCGTCCTCTGCCTGGGTCTGCAGGTCCAGCGCTCACTGAGGCAGCTCCCGAGGGGGGGCCTGGTGTCCAGGACAGGAGCCCAGGTCCCTGGGGAGTTGAAGCGAGGCCTGACAGCTGGGAGCCAGGGCGGGGGTCTGTGACCCAGCGCCTGGGGACACTAACCCCTGGCCAGGGAGGGTGGTGCCAGCTGGTGGAGAAATTAGAATCCTTTGTGGGGAGAATGGCGTCTGAGAGGGAAAGGAGTGAGCTGTCTGTCTGCTTAGAGGGCTGTCTCCTTCCTCACGGTTACTGTGCTTGTTGGTGTGTGCGTTTGGTGGCGAACGTGGTTTTGGTTGATTTGGGTTTTCTGATAGTAGCCATCCCAGCAGGCTGTTTGGCTCCATCCTTAGCATTCGGTGCGGGGAGGGGTCCTTTGCAGTCCCTTCAGATGAGTCTCTTACGGTTTCTGAAACGGCCCTGAAACTGACTTGTCTGTGAGGACCCCGGTGGCCCTATGACTTTTGAGCCTCCTTGGCAGCGAATTTAATTTCCATTTGATATGAACGCGTGTGCAGACCCAGCAGCCCTATGTGATTCTATTCAGAGTCAAGGGCCTGACCTGGTTCCACCGAAGGACCCTGGAGAAGAGCTGCAAACCCAGCTGGAGAAACGAAGACCCAGGAGATGCTGGGGGGAACCAGGCCCATTTGTGACCTGAAGCCAAGGGAAGGGACGGCTTCAGAAGGGAGAGCTCACTGAGGCCGCTGTGAGGCGGGGCCAGCTGGGAGGAGCAGCCTGCCCGGTGACTGGGGCAAGGCCGGAGTTGGGACTCGGAGGGGTCCACGGCATCCGTGGGGTCGTCCCCAGTGGGTGCAGGTGCTTCTGTGAAGTTCGCTACCTGAAGACAGATGGTGCTTGAACGGAACAGCAAATAGACCAAATAAAATAAATTAAAAAGCCTCCTCCCGAACCAAGATTTTTTCTTTTTTTTTGGAAAGAATTCTAAATAGATGAAAACAAACAATTTGATTTCAACCAAATTGTTGTTTTTTTGTTTTTATCCTGATTTTCACCCGAATTGTCAGTCTCAAAAATAAACACTGATACATTCCCAGAAAATATTTTTCAAATAAAAACTGACTCTGTTAAAGTTTGCCCTGATTCTTTCAAAACTGTGTACAAGACACTGTCAACCAAAGTGACTTGCATATTTTTTTAAATACACTTGAACATATGCAGCTCAAATGTCATTAACTCCCTGCTGCCTGCGTGTTTGCAAAGATGACATCAGACCCCGGCGCTGCGCTCCTCCCCGAGGGTCCAGAACGCCAGAGAAACTTCCCCGAGCAACTTGAACAGCAGCGGCTAACTTCCTGGTTTTCACGTGGCAGGCCCTTGCGTGGTCATTATTGACAAGTGCATTCGGCTTCACTGAAGCCGAACGTGCTCTCGTGTTAGCAGTTCACTTCGTCCAGGAGCGAGAGGTCGCCGAGAAAGACGCAGGGAGGAAAAGGGAATGGAAGTGTGTATTGCTTCCGATACATGTGCTCCACGGGTTGCTTCCCCAGTCAGACATTCCATTTTGCAATATAA
This sequence comes from Carollia perspicillata, assembly GCA_004027735.1. Lineage (NCBI taxonomy): Eukaryota > Metazoa > Chordata > Mammalia > Chiroptera > Phyllostomidae > Carollia > Carollia perspicillata. The sequence continues at coordinate 35,183 of PVKM010008044.1, read as the reverse complement.
ATTCACAATCAAGATTTTAAAGGGAGCTAAATATTTTAATCCAATTAGACAAGTGAACAAAACACTGAATATTGCATGCAGGGCGGATAGATAAGTGGTTCTTGCCTTTAAAAGGCTGTGATTCCGTCACATCGCAACCCCAAATGTCAGCGTTGTCTTCATTCTCAACGCTTTCCAGCACGAGGCAGCCAGAGGCGCCTCTCTCTGCTGCCGGCGACACGGTCTGTCCCCGGGGAATTCTCAGACTCTGTTTACCATGGAAACATGGTTCATGGAAAACACAGACACCTGCCCATGTGCAGGGGACGCCTCGCGACTTCTGGGACTCCAGAAAGCCGGAGGATGGCAGACCCGGGCCCCGAGACTTACAGACGGAACTCTGAGTCTGCGTGAGCTCTGGGGAGAGGGGGAGAGCCCAGCAGATGCCAGGCCCCGGGGCGTGCGCCTCCTCCGACTGACCCCTCCCTTCTCGGTGCGCGCTCCCTGCCTCCCCCCACCTCCCAGCCCCCAGTCCAGTCCCAAGACGCCGATTCCCAGCCGAGGAATCAGGTCCCTGCCTTCTCTACACGACAGGCTCTCCTGCCCCCACCTGGTCGGGTTTGCGGCTTCCGCAGTTCTCGTCCCCGTGTGGCGCACAGAGGCAGCGCCGCCAGGGCCCTTTGTTGTCTGGCCCGCCGGGGCCCGGGGGGAGGAAGAGGTGGGGCAGGGCAGCTCAGCCTTGACCTCCTGCCTGCTCTGCAGCTGGCAACGGGCAGATTCCAAGAAAGGCTGTGCCCAGCGTAAGGGCGAGGGGCCCGGCCAGAGTTTTGGTCCCTTGTCCGTGTGTGGGGGCAGGGGGAGGAGGACTCCACTGACCCAGAGGCAGCCCTGTGCCCTGTGCTGGGTAAGAAGCCACTGCTGTCACACAGGTCAGCAGTCACAGCTGAGGCCACCTTCCATAGAGTCGTGCAGGGGGCTGCTTAGGGCACTGCCCCCTGAACAGATCGGCGCCACCCCCAGCTCCTGGGTGGGCGCATTGATCCCAGGCGGCCTGTTCACTGCCTCTGACTTAGTCCCACAGCTGCAGCCGCGGTTGCACCTGGGCCTTCACTGTGCTGGTCAGAACGGCATTAAAGAGCCCGGACTCCCAGCTGCCAGGTTCCAATCTCAGCTCCGCAGCACTTCAGGGCGATTGTTTAGTTCCCGTATCACTCAGTTTGTGGTTTGAGAAATCCATGGAACCAGCGTCCCTTTAAGAGGGAACTCCTGTGTCACCACGCGCCCAGTAGGGACGTTAGGAAGCCGGCAGCTCTGGCCCCGAGTTCAGGGCAGGAGTGAAGGGGCCTCGGTGTTAAATCGTGTAACAACTGCTTTATACAGACAGAAAAAAAAAGGCCCAGAGAGGTGAAGTGAACAGAACTGTAAAGTTAACAGGCGGCAAACAAATTTCTAGAGAGACGGCCCAGCCAGGGCCAAGGCCAGGTGGAAGGGGGCAGGTGTCCACCCCAAGGGCAAGCAGGCTTGTCTGCTGGGCCCTACCCGGGCCTTGGGAGTGTAGATTGAGCTGCAGGACTGGGGTGCGGGGGGCATTGCTGCAGTCCTGGAGCTCCGTCAACCCTGGCAAGTCTGAAACGCCCGTGAGGGTGAAGCGGCGGGGTGCGGGAGGGGAGGTCTGCTCTCTAGTTAAAAATAGATGCTTTCTTGTCGGAGGCCCGAGGACAGGGCCCTTTGTGACCCAGCCTCGCAGAAGCAGAAACAGCCCACAGTGAGTGGAGAGCAGGGCGCAGTGGTGGTCTACCCTGGGGGCCTCTGAGAGGCTGGGCGCAGACCTGGCTGGGGAGGCACCGTGCCTCTGGAGAGCAGACCCAGGGGGTGCCCTGGGCCCCGCACACCCTCGCCTGGGGACACAGCGACAGAAAAGGCTGCACTGGGCCCCACAGCGCGCGTGCCTGGGGAACAGCTGGGGTTACGGAGAGCCTCATGTCTTAACTCTGAATTTAAAGTCAAACTTGAGAAGTACATTAGACACAGAAGTCAAGGTTTTCGGAGAGAAGGCGCAGTTAGCATTTAAAAAGGAGAACAAAGGAAATGGATTAGCCGCGGAGGGCTGGCTGATGGGAGCAGGCGTGACAGCTGTGGACAGTGTTTGAGGAGAGCCGCTGCCAGGGCGCCCCGCGGGCCCCCCTCTAACCTGGAGGGCAGCCACAGACAACTGCAGATGTGGCCACGCCGCCCAGGAGGCCACAGCCCTGGTGACAAGCTCAAAGGCAGAAGGAAGCGGGGGAGATGGGGGTTCAGGGCTTAAGCCACGGTTTAGACGGCTGCGGTGCCCCGCCTCCCCCGCACAGCCAGACCGTGATGGCTGCCGAGTGCACAAAGGAACCAACTTTCCAGAACTAAGTGTGGTGACATCCCCGAGAAGCGATGGCCAAGAAGCCCAATTGGGGAGGTCCCTGAAGCCTGTCTATCTCCAGTTTGTGCCTACCCTCTCACAGACGTCCTGCAGGACGGGGAGGCACTGAGCTGTGACCTTCCCTGAAGCTCCTCCCACAGGCGGAGGGTGATGGTAGCGCTGCAGCAGCAGAGCAAACAGTGACGCAACAGGGTCGACCGTCTACTCAGCCAGACACTGGCTGAACGTCGCCAGGGGCCGGGCACCAGCAGGTGCTGGGGACCAGCACAGCATATAGCGAGTGAGGTCGTGTAAAAGTGAGGGCGAAGACAGGCCTTCGAGCCAAACCACACAGAACACAGAGCTGTGGTCGGAGAGAAGTGACGGCTGACTTGCTGCGGGGGCGGGGTGGGGGAGGGGGCACCCAGTGCTGCCGCTCTCGGCAGAGCCCGTGCTGGACGGTCAAATGGAGCTGCTGGCAGGCCGCCTCTGCGCTGAGTATCAGACCGGGGGACGGAAGGGGACCCCTTCCACCAAGGCAGGGCCCTGGGGCACTGGGGGCTCCCTGTGGCCCACTCAGGGGGGACGGAGAACAGAAGCCCTCTGGACTTGAAGAAGGGCCCACCCACCTCTGCCCCCACCCCCAGCCCTCACAGGGTGTGCACGTGTTATTGCGAGTGCGCCATGTCGACAGACTCCTGCTCTATAGTCACAAACAGCGTGCCTCCCACACCTGGGAAAGCTCCTCGGAATGTAAACATTATCTTTTCTCAGTTTTAGAAAAGCCAGCAGACTGATTTTCACGTACAGCTCTCAAGTGAATTCTGATCTCGGCTCTAGGCATTGCCCTGGCCTGGAACTCCTGGGAGAGTAATCATGGCTTAAGTCGGGTTCACAAGCACCCCTCCCCTTCTGAGTCCCCCCCCCAGAAACCTGTGTCGGGGGGGGGGTGCGAGGGCCGCTTGTCTTCAGGCTAAGGAGACTGGGCGGGGCCCTTGGCTCTGCATCTGTGGGATTGACGAGATCGCTTCTGAGATCTCTGCCCCGCCCCTTCCATCTGAGGGACCGGACACTGTGCCGGGGAAGGCCTGCGTCTTGCTCAGCTTGTCACACAGCCAAGGCAGGGGCTCGAGTTCTGTGGACCACGGCCATTTCCAGTGGCTTCGGACACCGCTGCCTGGCGTGGTCGGAACGAACGCGAACGTGCTGCCAGCCAGCCAGCCAGGGCAGGCGGCAGAACTCAGGGCCAACTCGCGACTCCCCGACCTTGCCTGAGCTGGGTCTGGGGCATAGACACCTGCTTAGAGACTAAGAGACGCCAGGCCCCAAATCCCCTCCTGCAGAACACGGAGGTGGTTTCCAGGGGAAATGCCCGTGGACACGTTACAGTGAGTTGTCTGCAGCTACAGATTTGGAGGGTCCCCCAGGAATCTCTCAGAGACGCCGGCCTGCATCCTGGGTTCACTGGCGGCCGGGCCTGAACAGTTTCCAGGGGCCGGACTCTGGCAGGGTCAGGTCTCCCTTCCCGGACAGGGAAGGGGTGGCGCTCCGCCACGTCCTGCCATCAGGCTGCTGTCATTTAAGGGACACGGATGCCTGGAATGCAGGCTGTCTTCAGAGGTGACGCACTGACAGGTAGCTCGCCTTGTATTCCCAGTGGACGAGGGCTCTGGCCCTCGGGGAAGGTGAGGAAGGAACTTTCCGTACAGTTGCTCACATACCCTTTCCACCTTTTTACCCACAGGGGAGTTAGCCAGTGAGAAGACAAACCACATTGAAGAACATGATCTATTTAAACTTACTTTTTATTATCATTTTTTTTCCAGTTACCCAGCATGCCACAATCTGATTGCTGACCTGGATGAAACAGAGTGAAATAAATGATTTACAAAGAGTTATTTACATTCATCTGATTTGTACGTAATGTGTCGCAACGCACCGCGACCTTCCCGGTGGACACGGCAGGGGCCGAGCCGTCGCCGCCACACGTGTTCCCGAGCGGTCCCTGCGCGCTGGACAGGCTGGAGCCGAAGTCTGATGTGGGGAGACCTCCTGGTGGGGGTGTGCAGCAATGGCTTAATGTCGCTGAATGTTTGAATCTGCCCATTTGTACGCTACGTTACACAGGTGGATTGCAATAAATGAACTTTGGAAGAGACTGGAATTGTAATGTCTACTTTCTACCTTGCAACGATGAACAAAACACACCGAAAAGGCACATGTTTTAACTAGGCCAAAGGGTACCCAGGACCGCACCGTTTCCCTGCCACTTGGTGTCTCTCCCTCCCCGCGATCTACACACCATCCGTCCACTTTGCCTTCCGTCAGCCCCCCCGTAGGACCCGCCAGTTCCCACCCTGCTAGCTGGTGCACACTGGGAGGCACCCAGCAGCACTGGGCATGGGCCTCTCCCCTCGGTTAACAACAAAAACAGACAAAAGAGCGCCTCTGGCTTGGTGGAGGCAGCTTTTTCTCCCATGTGCAGTATTTGAGAGGACCTGAAAAACACTTAGTGAAACGGCAACATCCCTCAGCTTTCGCCAGCATCTGGACACAGGTCTCTGTTTCCGTGGAGAACAGTGTTTCAGCTGTGCACAGCGAAGCCCTCCAATGCTTGAAAGGAACAGAAATGGGCACAGAGATGCTGTGTCGTCTCCAAGGATGACAATAGAGCACTAAAGGCAGGGCTGCCGCTGGGACAAGCCCCCGACCACAGGCTGACGTCCAGGCCAGCGACGCGTCACCGCCCGCTCCGTCACGGCCCCCCAGAGTCAGCGTGGGTCAGGCCGCGGCAGCGGTGGGGCGGCCCACGGGAAAACACCGTCCACATCTCAGGAGCATGAAAAGGTTCACGCCCGCAAGAGCCGAACTTCTACTGAGTCAGAAGGTTTTCAATTTCATCACATGTGCTAGACAGAAAGGCTGTTACATAAGATATGTTAATTGTCCCTAATTCTGGTTTAGGAATACAGTAAATAAATTATACAATATTCTAAAAATAGCACCTTTAAAGAATTAGAAGAGGTCACTTCATGTTAGCCTCCCGGACTGTCCACCCCAGTGGTTGAGAGAGGAGAGCGTGTGTAAGTGTGACATACACGTAGACACGTGACTAACTTTGGTCCCGACGCCGTTCCTCTGGCTGGCTGAGCCGCAGGAGCAAAACCAAGGTTCTACGACAGTGCGTCTATGAGGTAAAATCAGAGAAAGGCCCCATCCGCATTGACTGCAGGTGGACCAGACTGCGGTCTGAGCATCCCACCCACTTGTCACCCACGTCTAAGTTGGGTTTGCCACGAAGCAGCACGCAGAGCCACGCACCGGGAAGACTTTACTGATGAGCTACACGCCTTGAGAACCCCGGGTCCAAACCATCTGGCTGGAAGATGAGTAGGGTCTTACGAACCTCCAGGGAGACAGCCCACCCCGGCTTCACGGCAGGTCTGTCCTAAATCCAGGCCAGGAGTTCAGGGCTCCCCGCCGGATGGAGTCCTTCCTCAAAGCTGGTACAACTGCACTATGGCCATGTCTTCAAAGTAACGAAATAATCCCACGTGTGTTCTGAGCTTCCAGAGATTTACATATTTTCCTGTCACGCTTTATACAGGATAGGTTAATACCAGGTGGAGCTAGTAAGAATCTTTTTTTTTTCCAGAAAAGAACAGTATTCAGTTTTCTGAGATTGCAGAACCACGTCCAACAACAATAAAGAGAGAAGTAGCAGATTGACATAGTGCTTTATTTAAGCCGTCTGTACGAGGAAAATAATGTGCACCCTATCATATACGTGTAAAAATACTAAGGATGTACAGTGTACAAAAACAGTTTCTTGTAGTTTATTTCACATCCTTGTGGGTCATATGCTTCAGGAAATGAACAGTTTTAGTATGACCAACGGCAACAGTAATACAGTTTCTTGGGTTCATGGTTGCGTCTGCTTAAAATCCTTAACCAGGTGACTAGATCTTGCGTGGATCTAACGAAAGAAGTCAAGAAATGTCACAAACTATAAAGCTACAGGGAGGTAATTCAATGACCAATTTAGAGGTTTTCTTTTTATTTAAATAAATACTTTACATTTCATGCTTGCCTGTAATGCACTACCAGGAGCAAAGTCAGGAAGTTCTACTGAAGACAGTACAAACGTAGCAGCAAAGTGTGTACGCTGAGGTGTGATATATAGACCCTGCAGTTAGTAAGGAAGGCCCTTACCTTGGTTTGTACTCTAGGAGAAGCAAGTGGCCCCTGCGAGAACAGTCAGCTGTAAGAAGCTGGAAATCAGGGGTGGGAAATGGAAACAATACTGGAACGATGATATGGCGTTAGTGTGGGAAGCGAAGCTGTGGGCCACCCTGCCGAAAGGCCGTGCGGAAACGGCCCCTTGTCCCCGAGAGGGCAGCCGTCACAGCCGCCCCGTAGTTCAAGGTGGAGTCCGCACCGACGGAGCTGCATTCTGCTAGGACAATGCCGGCATTCGGGCCTCTCGGTCGGCCGGAACCCAGACTACAGCTACAGGCAGACACAGGGGAAGTTTGAGAAACCTCCCCTGACACGTTCCTGTCTCTCTGTTTTGCCTCCATGCCAGCTGACTGAGACCTGGGCGTGAGGGGAAGGGACGTTTCTCAAGATTGAAGCCAAGTAAACACCTGGCGTGACGTGAACAGATACCTGAGGGTGGGGGGTGATGGAGCCCCTCGCAGGGGCTGGGGACTGAGAGCTGGCTGTGAGGCGTGGCCAGCCTGGGGCACTGTCAACGCTGTTATCGATCTTCAGGATGCGTCCTTGGCCAAGGTCATGGAAATCAATTGAAGGTTTGGAAAAAAACCCAAAAAACAAACAGACGGAAAAAAAACCCCAACAAATCCACCGATGCGCTCGTGTCTGGCGCCATGCCTCCCCTCATACGGACCCCACGCTACGAGCAGCCAGTCTCAGCTCTCTCCTTCCTCTCACCAGTCTCTTTTTTAGAAAATGAATGCAAGACAACTTACAAGACATACCTTCTAGCCTACTTTCTTGTCACGGTGAAACATTCAACATAATTCCAAGTGGGAAAAAGAAAAGGTGAGCAGTGTGTGCACGAGTGAACTACCTTTACTGTCACGCCCTACTCAATACTAAGGATGAACTGCACTCAGGTAGAGATATGGACAACTGGGGTGAGACCTGTGTCGGAGTATGTCTTAGCTGCCTTAGTGGAATGCCCTTTAGCCCCCGGCAGTCCCAGTGGCCCGCCCACCACCAGCAGTGGTTCCATGTCTGGGAACCCACACTTCTGGCGCCCAGAGGCTAAGACATCTGCATGTGAGTATGACTCGTCCTGCTCGGAAAGTCACTTGCTCTTTCGTCCAGTGACGCCATCACAACACTACATCACACTGTGGTCTTCCAGTTGGGAGCTGTCAAAGAGTTTACCTAAGATACGTCTCCATGGTCACTCCGTGGGGCCGTGAGCCCCCGGATCTCATAGGCTGCTTTGGAAAACGTCAGCTCCTAGCACCAAAGGGTTTAATCTGAAGATCGTCATCAATGAAGGAGAAAGATGAGGTTTGCATACACACCCCCGTTCAGTGAGAAATGTTGGAACGCGGGGACATGAGTATATACAGAAAAAGAAAAGCTGGAGGTGTCCTTTTTGTTTTGTTTTGTTTCCCTGATGGCTTAATTCAGTGATAAATGTACCATGACCAGAATAAACACACCAGGTTCTTATCTTGGCCCGCCTACTTCGTAAACACTTGGGATGTGTTTATTTTGCCAAGTCGGTTCACTCATCATCGTTCGGGTCTCAATTTTCTTCATTTCATTACGTTGTCAGGCCGTCATGACATCTCAGTTCTCAAATGAGCGAACGTCACCACCCATTTGCTCCACTGACCCCTTGGCATGGGTAGTTGGGGGCTTCCTCATTTTTAGCACCAAGGGGTTAGATGACCGCATCTCTCCTCCCAAAGCCAAATTCTAGTCACTGTGTACAATTTCAGAGCCTCGTCCAAATTTTGTCACAAAGGAGAAAAAGTGCGTGAATCTCCTCACGTTTGCATTCCTACACGTGGGTCAAAAGAAACTGCAGTACGTCTGTGTCATGGAAGTTGGAGCTGCATTGGCTAACATGACATGGATGCGCATCACTAAAAAATAAATACTACTGCGATAGAAACAAAGTTGTAACAGGACATTCAAGGTTCTGACATCTGAGAAAAGCTCACTCCCGTAGAACTGAAATTAAAAGTCAAAACAAATACGGCAAACACTGTTTCCCTTGGTGTACAGATTTTGGTGAAAAGCAGGATCAAGATACCTGTCTACATTCTTCAGCCATCAGAGGCGATAAACATTAGCATGGAAAGAGGTTTCCAAGCACAGGGGGAAAAGCGCTTTCCGGTGCCAAGCCTACCGCAGACCCTGGACGGGACCTGGCGCACGGTGCACGTGCCTGCTTCCTCCCTTGCGGAGCCCATGGCGTCCACGTGTAACGCCAGGCTTCCTCTACAGTCTCCAACAGGAGTTTAAGCACACAGAGAGATACATGTACATATACATCTCAGCAGTTGTTCGGTCCTTCCCGCCAACGCTTCCTAAAGCATTTCAGCCAGATCTTAGTGATAGATGCTTGCTTTGTGCACTGCTCTGAGACGCTTCACTAAAATTTGCATATGCACATCACCACCCTTCCACAATTGCTTGTTCTGAATTAGACACTACATCTTCTTAGTCTAATTAGTTTCTGATTTCTCTCCTAGAAAGTGAAAAAAATGTACCTAGAATCAGCGCATCTCACTTACCCTTCCCTGTCGGGGGACAACGGAAAGATCGGAAGATGCGGTCGGTGCGCAAACGGACCGTGGAGGGCTCGCGACTGCCCCAGATCGTGAAGTTACCTCTTAAGGTTGCTATAACAGTAAGACAGCAGCAGCGACAGCATGAGACCTTAGACCGAGATACAAGTTCATGCAAAAACGAAAAGTTGGTGGATTTGCGTTATGGGTGTTCTCGGGTGGGCGAGAGGTGGTGAGGGGCGGAGACCTGGGACCGGTCTGCGTGGCTGCAGGCGCTCCTGCGTCCGTCAGGGCGAGGACCGGTGTGATGTCCGGGAACTGTTTTCAGTGATCAACCCAAGGTGTCGGTGAAGCAGCAGAACGAGAGAGGCTTATTCGCGTCCGCTGGCCGAGTAGGAGAACTGAGGGAAGTGCGGCCGCCGCTCGTTGTCCACGCAGTCCATGCCGTCCTCGTCATCTGCGGGCGGGAAGCGGCTTTGTTAATTTCGCGTCTGTTTCTGGCATCACCTCTCCCGTCTACACAGTTCTGCCTTCTAACATAATGACGACCAACTGAGGCAACAGCTCCTAGAAGCTTGTATTTATCAATGAAACATACAACAACTAAGCTTATCTCAAAAGGCTCTCCTTTTCAAACACCTGACCTATGAAGAAATAACACCATCAAATCATCACCTTCAAGACATGTTTGCAGACTCAATGCACTAAAAAACTACCACTGAAGAAAACAAGATTTTTTTTAATTAGGAGGGACAAATAACCTCTAGTTTCATGAAACTGTGCATGTCAAAACAACGGATGCCAATGAATCTAAGGCACCTGAATCATCAACCTCCACTGTCCACTGTCTTCAAAGGCTTGTTGTACTTTTTCTTCATGGGCTTTCAGTGCAATCCAAAGATAAAGCTTCATACGATTCCACTTCACCTGAGCCCTTGATTACACGTTTAAGATTTTACATTTATTCTGCATGTAATATCTGCCTTTGCTCATCATTCACAGTTTTCCTAGCATAAAATTCTAAAGTAGAATGAGGAGAAAAGAGGGAAAGATGTCAGCATCTAAGTACGGGTTCATCGGGGAACGAACAGGGAGAAGAGACTGAGTCAAGCGAGGCTGAACTCGAAGACCCGACCGTCTCTTCTTCAACAAAAGCATTCCGTTCACTCGGACACGCCGCGGAGGTGAGCTGCCTTTCCCCTCCGCGCTCCAGCTGTCTCCAGGAGGCATCAATTCCGTGTAACGGGAGAGAACACAGGCCAGATCCCGCTGACGCGTGGGCACTGACCCTGTCATACAACAAAGGACGATGCTCTGCATTCCTCCAAAGAAGAACGGACGTTTCTGCTCTCTTCCCGTTCTTCTTTTCTGTGTTCTATTCTTAACACAGAATAGAATGCATCTGTGGCTCCTGCTCCCCACAAACTACTGACCTCCAAGGGCTTCTCTCCTTTTAATGACACATTCCTCAGTAACACTGTGATTTAGGGGAAGCTCTGCCTCCTGAGTATAAAGTGTCGGTCAGGCACCACGCAAACCACGTGTACCTTTTAGGTGCAATACTTTCTGTAGTACTTTCAGCTCTACAAGAGACGTCGGAGCTGCGGACGGTGTGTCTGCGGTCGAATCACAAAGTGTGAAAACTCCAGAGAAAAGGAAGCTGAAATCTTCATGCTCTGATTCTGACCCGGGCTGATTACACTTCGGAGGGGCAGCTCTCCCCACAGCCAGCTGTTTGGCGGGCACGTCTTCGCACTGTGGAAGTGGGGGAGCCCCGGACAGCGTGGTGGGGGGCCTGGGGCTTGGCCGGCCTCAGCCAGAGAGGAGGAGCAGAGGCTGCTCCAGCCCCCTCGCACAGGCTGGCCAGGCTCTCGTGGGGGAAGGTGGTGGATTTCCTGTCTGAGCAGGTGCAGCTATTGCTATAAGGCTGCAAGTCACCTGAGAAGTAAGCGAGTCTTCCGCCCTGGCCAGGTGGTTCGGTGGGTTAGAGCATCATTGTTCCATGCATCAAAAAGTTGCAGCTTTGATCCCTGTTTGGGGCACATGTGGGTGGCGACCAATTGATGTTTCTCTCTCTTTTTCCCTCCCTTCCTCTCTCCAAAATCAACAAACATATTCTCAGGTAAGGATTAAAATTTTTTTAAAAATTTAAAAAAGAGTCTTCATTCCATCACTTCAGTAACAGATTAAACACATTTCTGAAGGTAAAGAAACTGCATCTTGTAGCTGATTATACAAAGACCCCTGACCTCGACCGTGTTAGAGTCAGTTCCTGGTTCCTCACACTTGGTCTGGGGGGGGCGGCGTGAGCCTAGGCGGCAGGAACGCGGCGGGGTCCTGGGCCCTCCGTGCTGCACAGGCCGGGGGGGCTGCAGGGGGAGGGGGCTGGAAGCAGGTGACAGTGACGTGGGTAACTGCCTGCCAGAGCCTGTCACACCCCATCAGTGGACATCAGGACATTCCTGCTCTGAGAGGAGTTTCACAGGCCACAACTGTGATAACAAACATGAACCAAGCTAAAAAAACCCCAAAACCCAAAGACCCCAGAGAAGCCTCAGCTCCACACCCCAGCCCCCCAGGCCCAAATCTCTGTTGTCTAATATGCTCAGAACATTTAACAAATGTAATTATATGGCAGCAAAAGCTACCAGATCTCGAAGAGACCCTCTTTTTCTGCAGAGGACAGCAGAGCACCACCAAGGCACGTAGGCAGGATGACTCACCCCCAAACCCACCCAGTTATTTAGCACCAGTGGGGACGGCCCGGCAGGTTACCGCAGTGGTTTGTGCAAAAGGCACATTCTGCCTCTCGGACGGCTGATGTGTTCTAAAAAGTAACTGCACTGTTTCATGAGAGCAAGGGGGCAAGTGGGAAGACAACCCCTGATGGTGCCGGTGCCGCTGTGCTTCCGCAAACGAAGCCTGCGTTAGTGGTGAGAGTGCCACGCGGTTTCTCCCGCACCGCTGCTCAAAGCTGAAGCGGAAAAGATGGTGGGAAATGCAATCACAGCACCAAGCTCCACCGACTCTCCTGTGATCTGTCCTCTAATGGGACCTATGAAATACGCAGCCAGGACCACCCACCTACCAGCTCTGCCTGTGTGTCCTGGAAGGACCCAGGGGTGTGGTTCATGGCCCAAGGCCAGTGCTGGCCACGGGAGCGCAGGCCCCATGGCCTCGTGCCAGGGCCCACTGAGCCCGGCCACACAGGACAGGCTGCTGGGGCTGCCTGGCCTCAGCCCACTCTGCTGAGCAATTCCATCTGGTTTCCTCTCTAGACCTGGGATTGCAAAGTAAGAGGGCAAGTTCACAGTGTCCTCCACACTAGTAAACCTGTTAGACAAACATGTTTTTGGAACCATCCAGGGCCTAGTCCCAGGTCAAGGCCACACCTACTGTGCTCACGAAACCCAGACTTGACCAGGCTGGCGACCCTAGGTGGATTCTGAAGCCCACCTCGGGAGCCACTGCGACGTCCGGGCCCGCCCTGTCTCAGCCTTTCCCTCTCGTCAGACACAGAGGCACAGGGCTCGCCCAGCACGACCCATGTCTGAAGTGCCTTATATTCTTTCGAGAACAGAGTTGCTGTCAGTGGTAAAATGCGACATGCCCCCAAAAACGTTGTTGTAACATTCAGTTCTATTGCGTTGCAGATCAGAAGCTGATGCAGGCTCAAGGTGTGGCTGGAACACAGGGATGGAGGGGGACACGGATCAGGAGGCGGAGGAGGTTGGAGAGGTGGGCGGGACCCAGATCAGACAGGGCTGCGTGGGCCAGCAGGAGCGGGGTGCGCTCAGAGCGCGGTGCGAAGCCGCTGGAGGGACTCAAGCAGGGGAACGATGAGGTCCGATTACGACTGGGGTTGAATCAGTCGTTTGGACTATGAGGCCTAGCAATGATGATGCTGTGGGGGAAGGGGCCCTTGGGCCAATCCGACAGCTCACTGGTGTCACCCACCACTTCAGACAATTACTTTGCCACCGTCCACCCCGGGCCAGCAAACCACGCCCACTGTTTCTACTCAGAGTCCTCAGCTACCTGCACGCAGCTCCACGGGCTTCCTAGCACTGTCCTCGACATGCAGAGACCCTAGGGGTCTGGCAGTGGCACACAGGACAGCGTGGAAGCCCGCCACCCGACCACAGGTGGCACTTTACTGACTGATACTCCGCAGCCGAACCCGGACGGCGGCCAACACTCCCTGTGGGGCTGAGGGAAGCTCAGCATGTCTCTGGGTTTTGACTTCTTCCCTTTCACATACAAGTTAGGAGGTTCCTTTTGCAGGTCTGAAGGAGCACATGCGCACACGGCATCCTATTTTTCACTGCAGGTTGCTCCCAGCTCCTTGCAGTCAGGCCACGAGCCCCAGCGGGAGGATCTTGGCCTGAATGACATGCGACACTGCGTTGGCCTTTCAACGCTCTACCCCAGCGAGCATCAATTTTCAGCCGATGAGCGCAGCAATTTTTAAAACTTGCAAAACCTGGCTATGTGGTCGGGGGCACTGAGCTCTTTTCCCTTAGACTGTCCAATAAAAGAAATGACAACAGCCGACAGCCGTCTGGTGTGAATGAATCAAAATCAAGAGTATTTTTTTGTCAGACCAGCAAAAAAATGTTATTTTCTGGAGTGCTGCAGAGTTCCGGTGATTGGTTCCTGGGTGCCCCGGGGTGGAGAACGGGGACAGTCCCTTCTCTGATCTACGGCGGCACCCACAGCGGGCACCGCCCTTCACGGCAGTCTCCACGCTAGTGGGCCCACAGGCACCTGTCCACTTACCAGCGGACCTTTTAAAAAGGAACGAGAGGGAGAGACACACAGGAAAGAATACAGAGGAAAAGAGAAGGAGAGAAAAACTGGCACGGCGTCGTCGTGTGAGCCACCTGACGTGGGATCTGAGGAGACCTTTCAGCGACCTACTTAGGGCCTGAAACTCAGTTCGACCCTCACCTCTAAACTAACGGTGACAGGCACGCACCTTGTCAGCCTGGGAGAACGTGGCTAAGTTCCACTTGATGGCCTCTCCTCCCTCAGAGCCCATTTATGTGAGCCACGTATCAAAGTGCGGACACAGGCCAATGGAGGGGGGAGGGTTTTAAGTGGCACACGGACATGGAGCTTTAACAGATATGGAACTTAATGTACATGCACCAGAAATCACCAGCGAACTAAATTTGTCTTCACAGATATTCTTGCTTAGGACAAATCTACGTTAATAAAAGAATGGTTCAACTGAAAGTGAATTTGAAAGCCAGTAAGCAGGAGAGCAAAATTAGGGAAATCCTGGAGGTAGTATGTGGATGGGAAACACGGAGAGTCTCTGTTTCAGAATCCTTTCAGCTGAGGTCGGAAGAGTCTGTCAGAGTATGGAAGAGCTAATGAGTCTATAATTCTCAGTGTACGATTTTTCCACATGTAATTTTTCCTACCCGAAACAAAAACTCTTCTCTTAGCTACCTTTCTTTGTATTTCCACATTGGGAACCAACTCTGTTCTTAAGCGAAATGAAGTTACTGTAGAATTTGTTCTTGAAAATATCTAATAAAAAATGACTGTTTTCTTTGATTCTATTCGCCTGCTCTGAATCACCTTCTAGATTTACTTACATTTTTCAGGTGGTGTTATGGTAATAGTCTGAGCTGTAAATTCTTCATCAAAATATCTGGTGTCTGTCTCAGATGTTACTTGAGGCTTAAAGGGAGGTACAAGCTGTAAGAAGAAACAGAAAGTACGGTTAACGAACTTCACCTTAGGAAAACTGATTTTAACATAAAATGGGAGCACAAACAACTAACTGAAGACTGCTGCGTCACCGCAGAGGGTCGAGGAGGCTGCCAGTCAACTGTCTAAGCCCGGCACAGCAGGAGACAGTTGCCCTGCGTACAACGAGAGGGACTGTGTGAAATCGAACACACGAGGACCCCAGAACAGGGTGGGAAGAGCTGTGGAGGAGTCTGTCCCCGTCTTTTTCCCAGAACCACACACACAGAACCAGAGGCAGGCAGAGAAGCTGTAGGATGCAGGCTCTTCCTGGAGCAGCGAAGGCACCAGCTCGCCGCTCTCTCCTACTCCCTTCCTGGTGCCCGATGGACAGGTGGTTGTTCAAAGACAACCTGAAATACAGGTACTCTCTGGGCCACAGAGAGCGTGCTGCCTTTGGACCTGGCAAAGAACTCGAGCTCTGCTTGGTGGGGATGGGCGTGAAAGCCTGGCCTGCTCTGGAAGGGGGTTTTTGGCAGTTATGAGCCAAGGTTTGCCCAGTTTTCATCAGACCCTCGGAGGGGGCTGTGCCCAGGAGAGATGAAGAGTAACTAACTGCTCTGGGAGTGACAGGAGTGGACTCCTCAGCCTCACACCCGCTGCAGACACGGGGTGGGGGCTGGTCTCGGGATGCTGGTGGTTACAGAAGCCCGAGCCCCAGGAGCCTCCACCTCTGCGACCACCCCTGGCTGGGAGGCAGCTGGCCAGGATGGGGTTCTGCTCACGGGGCTCCGCCTCCACGTACAGCCTGCAGACTCTGGTTAGCCTGGGAAGCCCAGGGCCAGAGCCCGGGCCTGCCCCAGTCAGCACACACGCTCTGACAAGGACCGCTCAGAACAGGAGATGCTGCCTTTAGAATAAAATCCCCACGGGGACAGAAAGCGGAAAATACAATAGAAGGACAGAAGTGAGCATGTTTTATAAAAATTTTACAGAAACAGAAATACACGATTGGCTTTAGATCAATGCATTTTTCCACTCTTACTGCCACCAAATTTATGTTAAATAATGCAAAAGTCTCTACATTGTTTTCTACACAGACCATGCTTAAGAAAAACAGGGAGAATGAGAATTAAAAGCATGTTCTCAAACTCGAGGACCCCGGGTGACACTACGGCCCCAGGGCAGGAGAGCAGGTCCAGCTGGCTCGTGCTCCTGCCGACATCGGCGGGGCTGCACCACGGTTCCAACTTTACCTCCCTAAGGAGTGACCATCTTTTCCACGAGTTTATTTCTTTGGTGAAATGTCTGTTCAAATATTTACCCACGTATATATTTTCCTTGTCGTGAAGTTCAGAGACTTCTTTATACATTCTGCATGTGCGTCTCCTATCAGAGTTGGGATTTGCAAATATTCTTCCAGTCTGTGCCCTTTCCTTTCGCTACTAGTGTCTCTTAAAGAACAGATTGTCTTAATTTTGACACAGTCTGACTTACTAATTTTTCTTTATGGATTATGCTTCTTTCCCCATCTACAAAATCTGTGCCCTACCTAATACCACAAATCTTCTCTTCTGTGTTTTCTTCTAGAAGACTTTACACTTAGGAATATGATCCATGTTGCGTTAATTTTGTATATGCTGCAAATTCTTTTTTTTTTAAATACATAGATGTCCAGTTGTTTTAGCAGAATTTGTTGAATTGAGCCATCTTTGTACTTTTACTGAAAGTCAATTAACCACATACATGTGTACCTATTTCTGATTCTTTATTGTGTTGCACTGATCTCTTCACCCATCTTTATGGGCAAATAAATATGTTATTTGTCCATAACAAACTGTCTTGATTACTGTGACTTAACAATAAACCCTGAAGTTAGACAGTATAGGTCCTTGACTTTGTTTTTTGTCAAAGTCATTTGAGCTATTTTAGGTCCTTTGCATTCCATATAATTTTTTGAATCAACCTAAGAATTTCTACAAAAATTGCCTGCTAGCATGTTGACTAAGATTATGGCGAATTTATACGCCAAACCTGAGAGGACAGAAATCTTAAAAACGCTGCCTTCTAAACCACAAACACAGCAGACCTCTCCATTGCTGCAGGCTGTCTTTGCTTCATCTCGGCAATACTTCTTGGTGTTCAGTGTAAAGGTCTTTCATGCCTTTTGTCAAAATGATGCCTAAGTACTTCATGTTTCTGTTATTATAAACATTTTTATTGATTTTCATGTTAGTCTGTTGCTGCTGTATAAAAATAAAGTTATTTTTTATCCTGTAATCCTTTGCATATTTATCTTGTATTAAGCAGCCCATGGGTTAAACTTTAGTGGCTATTTTGTAGATTTCACCTGATTTTCTAAATAGATAATCAGGTTGTCCACGAATAAAGACAGATTTACTTCTTTCTTACCTGTATGCATTTTATTTCTTTTTCTTGCCTTAGCACACTGGCCACTGGATTTAATTTTTCCCTTTTTCCCCTAGTTCCTTAAGATGAAAGTTAAGTCACTGATCTTAGATCTTTCCTCTTTTTGAATATAATGATTTGGAACTACAAATTTCCCCTAACATATCACAGTGCTATACCCCAGATGTAAATATGTTTTGTCCGTTTTAGTCAGCTCGAAATACTTTCTAATTTCCTTTTCTGGTTTGTTCTCTAACCTATGAATTATTTAAACTTATAATAAGCTTTCTAATACTTGGGGGTTTTCCACATATCTTTCTGATTTGATTTCTAAATCCATTCTATTTTATTCAAAGAGTACATGCTCTGAATTGTTTGAATCCTTTTAAACTTACGGGGTTGTTTTGCCCAGAATATGGTGTCTCATGCTAGATGTTGTACATAACCTTGAACAAATGAGTATTCTTTGTTGTTGTTTAGTGTTCTGTAAATGTCAATTAGGTTGAGCTGGCAATATTGCTAACTTCTTCTATAGACTTACTGATTTGCTCTCTAACATCGACCAATTATTTAGAGATAGGTATTGGAATTTCCAACTCTAACGGCAGATTCGCCTATTTTCCCATGCAGTTTTATTAGGTTTTGCTTTATGACCTTGGACTTTTGTTACTAGGCACAGAGAAGCAGGGCAGTGCACATGCCCGTGAGTGGGGCACTGGATGGACTGTGGGGATCTGAACTCCCTCAGTTGTAGGAGCTGTTCACACACTCTCTGTGAGGCTGCTGTCTTCACACTTACGCCAGAGCCCGGTGTCCAAAGGACAGGGAGGTGAGAAGACGTATGTAAAGCAGGAGAACAACATGAAACCCTACAAAAGCCTGGGTTGGAGCGCATA
Organism: Carollia perspicillata; assembly: GCA_004027735.1. Lineage (NCBI taxonomy): Eukaryota > Metazoa > Chordata > Mammalia > Chiroptera > Phyllostomidae > Carollia > Carollia perspicillata. The sequence continues at coordinate 17,028 of PVKM010008044.1, read as the reverse complement.
AGACAGATGGAAACCCACACCATTTCTTACTGTCTCTGGCTCCGATGGTGTGGAAATCCTACATGAACCTTTGTCATGGAGCTAAATACTCCCCCTGGCCCAGGAGTGGGAAAAGCTAAAAGGGGGCCCACCCAGTGGGGGGATGGAGCAGAGGCAGGCCTGACAACGTCTCCCGCCAAGGGCAGAGCTAACGGACCAGCAGCAGCAGGAGAAGCTGCAGAACGGCCACTTCACTCTGTTCCAGGTCCCTGCAAAGAACCTCGTCAGCAAAGGGAATTCTGGGAAATGGAGCCCGGAGCAGTCAAACCGGCATGTTCTAAGGCCATCACACAAGCAAAAATACCTTGAAAGCAGTGAGTGAAATATAACACATAATTTACAAAGAATGAAAAATTGAGTAAGCCCTCACTGAACTGTCAACTCATAATTTTACATTCAGTGATAACGCCCTTGAAGAATGAAGCCAAAGTAAAGGCATCATCAGATGAAAGAAAACAAATTCCTCTCCAACCAACCTGTACTATGAGAAATGATCACGGGAAGTCTTTAGGCTACAGGGGAATAATGTCAGAGAGAAGCCTGAACCTTCCAGCAGGAATGAAGAGACGAAGGTGTTCTGAGCCAGAGGCTGGTGCGGGCTGCAGAGCTCGACTGCACCAGCACCCGCTGCAGTGTGTCTCTCCCAGGGAGAATTCTGTCTCCGTAAAAAAAGTGACTTACCAAACACAAAAAACAAAGAGCATTTGAAATGGTAAACATGCAGTTTTACACAAACACTAAAAGTTCTAACTCAAAATCTGGGGCAGATTAATCTTCAAATGGGAACACAGAAGTCTAATGAATGAGTCAAAAGACTTAAAATGAACAGAATGAGGTACGAAGACTCATTTAGGTGCTTTCAGAAGAGACACTCTTTCATTTAGGCCCCTCTCTGCTCTTCACACGTAAGGGATAAGAATGAGTCTTTCTCATTTAAACGGTTGCCCCCAGTGAAATGAACACTAACCGCATGACCAGAAGAAACTATGCAGTACCTAAATTACTCTCTAGAAGCAAGTTTCCTCTTCTTCGCTAAAGGAAATCTCCGGAAAATAAGTATAAATATAATAAATACAAGATGGTCCTCAAAGTGAGCCAGAGAGTCCAAATCCATCTTCCTTAAACACTCATTCTTTCTGTTCTATGTTGTTATTAGTTTCCTTACAAAGAATAAAGCTGTAGCAGGGGGCTTACAGTTGCATTCCGAAACCCCCAGCCTCGCGGGGCCTCCAGCAGTACCCGGACCCTCCGCACAGTCCCTAGGCCGGTTCCCTGCCGTTCCCTCCCCTCCCCCTACAGGAGCCACTGCCTGTCCTCCGGCCTCTGAGGGTGGCCACGCATACTGTGCTCCCTGTCACCAGCAGGACACCTGCAACGAAGACAGCAGGGCCTTCGGGCGGCGGCTGCCCCAGCTTCCGGAACAGATACTCACAAACTCACTTGCTTCCGTGGGCAATTCCACAACATTTCCCACCCGTGTCCCCACAGAGGGGCCCGCCCGCTCTGCGAAGGCTAATCAACCCCTTCGACTGGGCCACACAGATACTGCCTTTTCCTTACATCTCACTTTTTTTCCCCAATATAATTAAAAATCTTACAGGATACTACTCATGTATTTGCATCTTAGGTCTTACTGCATTTCAACAGATACTTTGAAACTTTCGGTCTTGTAAGATCTAAAACGCAGAGAGGCAGTTAAATAGCCATTCCTTTACTCTCACTACTATTCAATCACTTCTGACTTACAAACGACACATATGATGCGAGTGAATTTTGCTCTCGAGTCTCTCCATCACTTACATGGTTTTTACACTTTTCTCCCATATACGGGTGACTGTAAATATAGTTGACAGGATCAGCTGCCTCATATTTCAAACTTTCCCCGCTTCTGTTTTGGCCAATAAAGTTGTAAATGAAGACCATCATACATTAAGATCCCCCTCCCCACAAAAAGCAAGAATCAACTCCACGATGTCTAAAAGAAAATTCACTTAAATATACAGCACAGGTCAACAGGAGCATAATGGGAACAGATATATCACACAAAATCGAAAGACAGCTGGAGTACTCATTATTCAAGTAGCTTTCAAAACAAGTATCAATGCTATGAGTACAGAGGAACAGTTCATCGTGATAAAGGGGTAAATTCACCAAGAAGACAATCCTCAACACGTATGCAGCCAATACAGATGTTTCAAAATACATGAAACAAAGCAAAGTTACAATTATAGCTAAAGATTACAGCAATCCCTTTCTAGTAACTAATAAAATGAGCAGATGAAAAATTAGTAAGAATACAGGAGACATGAAAGCCACTATCAACCATGTAGACACAATGGGTACCAGCGGAACGCTATGCAATTACAGCAGGGAACATACTCTTTTCAAGTGGACACAGAATGTACACTGAGAGAAACCATTTTTTCTGGGTCATAAAACTGGGAATAAACTTAAGTGCATTAATATCATATAATACAGTCCTGGCTGGTGTAGCTCAGTGGATTGAGCACGGGCCTGTGAGGCAAGGGGTCGCAGGTTCGATTCCCAGTCAGGGCACAGGCCTGGGTTGCAGGCCAGGTCCCCAGTGGGGGACACATGAGAGGAGGCCACACATTGATGTTTCTTTTCCGCTCTTTCTCCTTCCCATCCTCTCTCTCTAAAAAATAAATAAAATATTTTTTAAAATATCATATAATATATGTTTTCCAAACAGAAGACAATTAAGTTAGGCATCAATAACAGAAAGAATAGAAGAATCTGTAGATTTGAAAACGAAACAACACACTTTGAAATAACCCCTGAGAAGACAGAATCACAAGGGGAATTAAAAATACTTCGAGATGGAAACAACATCGACATTTGCAAAGCATGGCTGAATCTTTAGACAGAAACTTGCAGCACGAGTGTTTATGTTAGAAAAAGAGAAAGGACCCAAAACATCACCTTAGCTTCTTCCTAAAGAAAATAAGGAAAAAACAGAATATAAATTAAAAGGAGCAGAATAAATAATAAAGAGCAAATTAATGCATTTGCACACAGAAAAACAATACAGAAGATTCATGAAACCAAAAGCTGGTTCTTTAAAAACAACGCAGCAACCTGGCTAACCCTCCAGGCAGATGAAGAACAAGAGCGAGAAGACACAAGTGACCACTGTCAGAGCCAGAAGCGAGGCCACCACTGCACATGCGACAAACACTGCAGAGACAAGAAGGGAGGATTACACACTTTTTTAAGTCAGTAATTAGAATATTTAGATAACAAATTCCTTGTAGGCCACAAAATATCAAAACTCATTCAAAAAGAAATAGAGAGCCTTGACAGCCCCATAACTGCTAAAGAAACTCAGTTTACTGTTAAAAAGCTCCCGACAAAGTCCAAACTCCAAGTGGCTTCCCTGGTAAATTCTACCCCAGATTTAAGGATCTGATAACCCTGCACACACAACTGCATACAACCAAAGAGGAGGGAACACTTCCCACCTTGCTTTTCAAAGGGAAACACGAGCTACAAATGAAAATCATACACAGACCCTGTAGGAAGACAACTCCCTACTTCACTCATGATGTAAGGATGCCAACATCCTTAAGAAACACACTGCATGAAATGCAGCAATATGAATAAGGAGAACACATCACGGATGGGTTGAGGGAATCTGAGGTTCATGCTCCATTAGAAACCCATCCATGTAATTAGCCATGTTAATGGAACGTAAAGGAGAAAACCCCTTCAGTGCCGCAACAGGTGCAGAAAAAGCTTCTAAGAAAACTCAACACCTACTCCTGACCAAATCTACTAGCATAACAGGGACAGGGGGAGAGTCCTCAGACTGATCGAGGAGGTACAAAAAAACCTACGGTAACATCCAATTTTTATAACCCGTTCCATGGAAATAATTCTCGGCTTGGAGAAGACTTACAAAAATAGCAAACATACATCCTTCACTCGCCTTCCCTAATACTAAGATGCTAATATTCAGATGCGGCCGTGCCAGAATGACCGAACCCAAGCAAGTCCCAGTGGTGAAGAACATTAACTGCCGCCGTAGAGAGAGACAAAATGCGAGGGTGCCAGGCAGGCTGTCACTCTCCGGGCTGCTCGGCAGCTCCGACGCCCAGGAAACCGTGAGAGGCGTCGGCCTGCGAGGACGTCTATTATGGAAACTTCGTTCTTTTTTGGTTGTTGCTTCTCCTACCTTCATTGGCACGGTCTGAAGCTGTGTTTCGGGAGTTCCTTTTCCTACCCCACTCGCGAACCTCTCCGTCCGCGCACCGCCAGGCAGCCACCTGGGCCTGCCTCAGTGCGGGCAGCCAAGACGGGAAAGCCTGGCTTCCTCACCGGTGGGCTGGGTGGACCCCCAGAGCTCTCTGCAGGTGACGCCACACTACCACTTAACATGAGGAGCCCGACACTGAGGAGGCATCTCTGTGGCATTCCTAGTCTCTCAATGGTTAGCGATGCCACACTGGTGCTCTACCGTGGTCTCGTAAAGAACGTTTTCTTTCTTTTTCTGACTGACTCCTCCTTGGACAGGGTCTAGCAAAGGGTATTTGGTTGTGGCTTGTAGCCTTGGGCACCAAAGGAAACCTCTCACCATGTATTATTTCTCGGAGACATAGCAACTGCTTGACTGTGCTGAGTAGAATTTCAAGGCGTATTTTGGGAGTCAAAATTTTCTATATTCAATTAAATGTTTAATATGCAGTCAGTGGTAGTGCAGAAGTGAAAAATATCATTGTAACATTAAATTGTATCCACTTGAAAATCTCTTTGCTGTGAATTCATTTTGGCCAAAACACATACACACCACACTACGGCAGTAGCTTACCTTTTTATCGTATACGTCCTGCCAGTTTACTCCAGAGAAGAAACTGTGTCTCATGATTTCTTTTGCATCGTCTGGCCCTCCGCCAAGGCTATGAGGATAGGAATGAAATTAAATGAGCATGAAACGTTTACATAAGCCCAACACCTAACAAAGAGATTTTGTGAAACATAATTTTCTGTGCGATAAATAGTTCTTGTGATAAATAGTCATAAAAATAAAAATCTTTCACTGCAAGATCTAATTTCCCTCATGTGCTCTTAACTCAGGACAGTATGGCATCTAAGAAGAACATAGGCTTGGGTGGCAGACCTGAAACAGGCAACCAGCTCTGGAGTTTGTGTGTGACAGTGAAAAACCTACTTGTCACCCCCATTCTACAGATGAGAAAACTGAGATTAGTTCCAGCACCCAGCACGGTCAGTGGCAGCTGGTATCCCTGTGAATTCTATAAACCAAACTCATTTTAGAATGGCTCAAGTCAGAAGGCACCCTTGTTGACATAAATTCTGAAATGTCTCAACGGGTTAGAGGAACAACCTGTAGAGCAAAAGTAACAGACAGACACTCGCGGACTATTTTCAAACCTTGAATGAACTCCACGGAAATGGAATTGGTAACCTGTGAAATAGCACTCCAGTGCAATTTGCTAATAAGCAAGTTTCAATATAAATTGTAGAGTATGTAAGTGTGCACCGCCCACATCTTCGAAGGTGCTCTTCTTTAACTGGTCCTCACACAAGACGAAGTTCAGGTGATTCCTGGCTTCCTCAGCTCATACAGGGCATACGAGTCGTGATGAAGCAAGAACGAGAGGAACAGGAAAAACAGAGAGTGAAGCGAGGAAGGAGGGTGACGGGGAAGTGTGAGGGAGCAAAAAGAAAGACCCGGGAGAGAAGGCGGAAAAGAGAGGGACGGGAATCGTGTCAAATCTGATGCCGATGCGGCAAGCTTCACGGGTCTCGCTCACGGTCGGGGATGAGGTGCCCAGGGCCATGCGTACCACCCAGGCCTCTGGGGAAATCGTGCACCGATGACACGCATGGGATATGTCTACTATGAACTGTACTGACACAAAGGATGTAAAGCACAGAATTTATAAAGAATAATAAAAATATTCAATGTTCTTTATCGTGAGTAAATTAACCAGTTGACGCTCCAGAAAACTTGTGTTAATCTTTGCTGAAGTCCAAAGCCACCAATGGACTTATGAGTAGTTCTGATGTGAATATTAGCTGATATTTTCATTTCTGGTGAAGACTAAGATAAAAATGACACACAAGAGACACATGGCAGAGTTTCTCCTGTTTGCCCGACATGTGAGTGACTTCCTCGCTGGACGGTTAATAGTTTCGGAACAGGAGAACATTTCCTTACTTTTGTGCCATTCATAACGTAATGGATACAGATAAAAGAACCTTTAAAATTTCACTGTATTATTAACACTTTCTCTATGACAATCGACAAAACAATGAACCAAGCCCTGACTTACAGTATTTGCCAATTCTGGTGATGTAAATGTCTCCCACCATGGCCAATAGTAAAATATAACAAAATCATTAAAGAGAGATGAGTTTTGAGTATTTACTACCTTTGATTTTAATATTTTAACTTACAAATTTGTATAATTTAGGTTTCAGTGATGCCTCTGTAAAACCACCAGCTCACCCAATTCTTGAAACGCTAACAATCGGCTCCTATGAGCAGGCACGTGCCAGCACCCACACGCCACTGGGGAGGAGGGACACGAGCAGGTCATAACTGTGCCAGTCTAGCAAATCCTTGTTCTTATTAAGTATAAGAAACTCGAGACGGCAAAGAACCCAGGATCCTCCCACACAGTGTCGGAACAGAACACAACGCGATCAGCTGAGAGGGCACGGTCTAGACTCACACAGAAGGCCCCGCAGCCCTGACGCAGGGCTTCCCCGCAGACCCGCTCAGGAGAGCCATGGGCACACCCGGAGCTCCCCAACTGGCCGCCCTGCGTGTGGGTGGCCCGCAGCACCCCACTCCCTGGCCTCACCCTTTTCCATTCTAGGTCAAGTTGTGTGTGTCTTGCTAGACGGTGAATACTTTTGAGGGCACAGAGCAGATCTGGATTATCCCAAAAAAGCATTTTAAGCTCGTGCTGAGGGAACCAGACAAGCAGAAACAGCAAAACACATGTTTCTGAGAAGAATTTAGCGTTTCCAAGTCTGCATCAAAGTAGTCTGCACGAGAAAAGTCAGAAGTTTGTATTTTCTTCCCCTTTTGTTACTGTTTCTCTCAATACTGGTTTCATTTGGAATCGAGTATGAGATGGAGAACGCAGTGAGGCCTGGAAGAACCACCAGAGTCCTCTTGTAAAGAAAAGGTTCTGGCCCAGCCCGACGGCCTCATTTTTCTGTCTGTTCTGTACCAACAGTTTGGCTCTGGACACAGCTGGCACTTAATCTGTATTTATCGAACACACAGAAGACCAAAGGGCCAGCCATGAATACTACGCAAAGTCTAATACAATCTTAGACTGCACTTCAAAAGGTGGGAGAGATTCTTCAGCACGAGCTTCCTCCATGGGGGAAGCCGTCAAAAGTGTCAATGCCAGCGACTGCCTACTATGCGACTTCGGACTCCAGCAGAATATCGGAGTACGATTTGCACGAAGATACTTATGTCTAGGAACACTCAACTCCAGCATCCGAATGCCAAACTACATCCTCAGCTACCGCTGATCTTGGTTATTCGGACACCGTGGAATTCCTGTTTTCCTAGTGGTGCTGACGGGGGCGCGGCCAGGCTTTCCCTATACACCCTCACCTGCCGAGGAGGACAAAGGCGAGCTAACTGAATGAGCATAAAGTAACGGAGAATAAGAAATAAAAGCAAAATGACAGTTGACCCTTGGGCAGAACTGATAGCAACTCAGAACTGCTATCAGTCAGAAAAATACAGGCAGAATTTAAAACAGTTGAAAGGGATAATAATGAGGAGATACACAATAATGCAATTATTGAGTATATTTCCAAAGAGTTCTTGGGGTCCCTGGTTGGCTCCCTGGTTGGCTCCCCGGTAGGCTCCCGGGTCGGCTCCCGGGTCGGCTCCCCGGTCTCCCAGGATTCTCTCTACCACTCTCACGGCCCCAGCTCCCTCCCAGATGGTGATGGATCCTTAGTCCAGACATTCGGTTCCTGGGTTTCTATTAGGCACCAGTACTATTTCCCATCTGGGTTTCTATAGAAACCTCAGACTCGGTGCAGGGAAAGCTGGTACCAGCATCCACCCCGTGTAGCCTCCTCCTTTGCCTGCACACCGTCTGTTAAAACTACTCCATTCTCCAAACTAGTCACCAGGCAGGACAGAGGAGGCATCCTCACCTTCTTCCGCTTCCTCGCGGTCTCTACTTCACCATTCAGAGTTCTATTTATCGTCCTGTAGCCTCTGTTCAGGAAGGACCCCGCCTTGTATCTGGACCACTCCTACTGCCTGCTCCTGGCCCTTCATTGTTCTAACGCATCCAGGACAGAGCTGCCGGAGTTACCATGACATCACACAAATCTGATTAATATTCCAACCCTTTCAATAATTCAATGGCATCTCATCTCCTTCTGAATAAAGACTAAATATTTTCTAAAAAACATAAGGTCCTCATAATCTCACATATCAGCTTCATCTCCTAATGTTACCCAATTCATATCCTGCACATAGTCACTGAACCTCTCAAATGCCACACTTGTTTGCGATTCTAGCTCTTCCTCACATGTAAGTTTCTGGGCATGAACACCAATGCAAAGCCCAACTCCTTCGTGAGTCAGCTCCGGTCTTCCGACCCCCCAGACAGAGCTAATGATTTCAAAAGCAATTTGTATGTAGTGTAACCTGAGCATCTGTGAGTATGTTGTGTGCCCCAATTATTCTACGTGAACATCCAGAGCAGATTATTCTGCTCGTCCTTGTATTCCCAGCATTTTAATGCAGCAGCTGGGGGGAGGGTGGCGGCTGCTCGATACATCTGCTACGAAAGGAAACCGCACATGACTGAAGATGCCACACCTTCTCTTCAGACAATCCCAGCCTCTGGGTGCACAAACCTTTAAGAGTCGTGCTACTCACCGGGCCACTAACGTTCTAAATTTACCTCCCATTTATTGAGTAATTACTAAGTACCTACTATGTGCTACCCACTGGGTGGGCTGGGGGGAAGGATGAAAACAAAAATGAATGAGACAGAGACATGGAAAGCACAGCACAACTTTGTCCCACCAGCCCCACATAGAGGGGGCCACAAAGCCACCTGGAGGAGCCAGGAGAGGACGGCCTAAAAATTCACTGCCCTTGAAACACAAACCAAATACGAGGTCGCCAAATCAAGTAGTTAAAATGGAAATCCTAGTCTTTTTGATGATTGCCAATCACCAAGTACCACCTGTGACATTAATTGTGGAATTATCACATTAAATGGAATACATTTCAAAACATGACCCAAATCGGTGTGTTGTAAATAAGACACACAGGGAAGAGGCAAAAGTAGGTTTATAGTTGTGCGTACATGAAACAGTTTATTCTGTGTGATTATTTATTAACTACTGTATTATTTTCCCTACGAACAACTGTAAACCTACTTTTGTCCCACCCCGTACAAGAAATTTCAAATAGGCACCAGGAAACTTGATCTCTTGTTCCCTAAGAATACTCTGTGAGACCTGGGATAAATCCCTTAAGGCTTTATGGGAATGAGAATAATACTTCCCCTACCGACCGACCGACCGACCTACCTACCCTGCAAGGCACTGAACCAGCAGGGAATGCAACAGACGCAAAATGGCCTGAATAAAAAAATCACTTCACAAATGGAAGGTATGATCCCCATTACCAGAATTACGAAATGCATTTGTGATTGGTTCTTCACAAAGCAAAAAATGGTACCTCTTTTACTATGTTTGCTTATTTTTGCTGAAGGTAAAATCATGTTTCTCATAAATTTAGAAGCTAGAGGCATGTAATGGAAACCATTTCTACGGTAGACAAAGCCTACATTTTAAGCTTCATTTATTCTTTCCTTCACGAACTCAGCCTATCAACAAATAAATTTTGGGCAGCAACCAAGAACAGAACTTACAAAGAAAACACATTATGTGAGGTGTTATAAAAGGTTCAACAATATATGAAATGGTCTAACCTTAGAATGCTTAAGATATTTTCAGAAAAAAAAGCTATGTATCTAGATGGAAGGATGTATATATACACAGATACACACGAACACCTACTTTAAGGGGCATTAAAAATTAGTAGTCATTTCATATATGAGTTATAAAATGCGTGTCTAAATGAATACACAAACATGGGCAAAGAACACGATAGCTCCTTGAGGAAAGGGCTGTAGGATTCTTCAGGTCAAAGCTGAAGCTACAAAAACAGAAATACAAAGTGTATAAAGATTCTTTCTACCATTAATTTCAGACATGCATGGAACAGGAGATCTTCAAAGGACAAGCAAAAAAGGCATTAGACATCCTGGGGTGAGAAGAGCCTCGAGACAGGTCTGGGCTGTTTATCACGTGCATCAGCAGGAACATAAAGGTCCAGAGACAGAAAGGAGGAGAGGGATGGTCTCACACCACAACAGAAGCACCAGGGCAGTTAGGAGCGTTCGCTCGCAGTGTGGATAACACACAAACATGGATAAAACTCCCCAAATCCTTATTTGGTAAAATCTGCATAAAATTTCCAAGTTAGGAAACAGTTCAGGAAATTTTTTAAATGTTCTCTATTATGCAGTTAAAAATAAGCCAGTATCTCAGTTGGAAGATGTCTACACCAAATACACTGCTTCTTGGAGCTACTTATGTTTGAATTAATTTCCATATTGCAAATGCGAACCGCACTCATCAGCGACTCCCTGGGCGTGTGTATCAGTTGGTGGCTTACCGCTTGTTTGGATCCTTTATCAAGAGCCCTGAAAGCAATGATTTTGCATCTGAAGAGAGTGTTCGAGGAAATTTAATGTCTTCCATTAGTATTAGCTCAAACAGCTTCTCGTGGTCCTGGTTGTAGAAAGGGAGCCTCCCACACATCATTTCGTACATGACGACGCCCAGGCCCCACCAGTCCACGGCCCGGCCATAGTCATTGTCCTCCAGCACCTGAAAGTGAGACCGGGGAGGAAGTTGGTACACATTGACTCTGAAAGCATTCTGGGTAAAATGGAAGATTTTTACATACAAAGGCATTCTACCTTTCGAAGCCTAGGCAGGCAGTTTTTAGATCTTGACGTTTAAACTAGGAAGCATCCTACCACAGCCATAAATCACGCCGAATAGCTGGAATGTGACAGAGACTCAGAGATGGCCTTGCAGCCAATCCCAAGTGCGTGCGTGAGTGCACACAGGGGCCAGTAAAAACCGTAGGCAGGCCTGCACGCTCTCTCCCAGGCCCACTTAGGGTTTCGTCTGGTAAGCACGTACTGAAAACCAAGGGGAGCTTTAAGCCGCAACTCAGAGCTCAGATGTGCTGACCCCAGAGCATCTCGTGAACGTGCCTCAGGCACTCCTGCGCTGGGAAGAGCTGAGTGACACCCATCGAACGGTGGGAGACAGGCGTGAACGGTGTCACCGGCAAGAGCACAGGGCACGGCCACCATGAAAACACATCTGAACACTTCTGGAGGCCCCTCCATGTTCAAACTCAGGAAACACGGAGTCAACAAGGTGAATACAAAGGTGTACTGCCTAGGCTGTAACACACTTGGACAAGAAGAATCGTGCACTCAACACCTGTGTAGTAAATACCTTGAATTTGCTTTGCAAAATATATTACATGCGATTTAAGCTTAGGAAGAAATGACTTGAAAGTATCAGGCCCTGTTCGAGCAACCTGTTCACATCGGAACATGATCATTTGCCACTGGCTCAGGAGACATTCGACTGTGCCTTTTTATTAGGTGTGTTCCTCGTCCAATGGAATTTTCTTCATTCACTTGAAACTTTCAATATTTTATTTTTAATTATTATATTTGAATCATCTTAAAGGTTATTTTTTCTGAGCCTTTTACCTTTGGGATAAACCAATCAACAAAACCATAATACACATGAAATTTATTAATTAAAAAAACCTTGTAACAGATAGCATAAGAGAAAACTTGATACAGAACAAAACAGTGCTCATATTCCAAACTTCCTTAGTTTGGAATAAGTAAATACACTGTTGAAGGTTACTCCTATGTGGCTTTTATTTAAAATTTACCAGTAGTTTCACAGAACTGTGCATGACATTTCGGATAGCAAAGGCACTCCAGTAGACAGGATATTTGAAGATGGAGCATACACTTTCAAGAAAAATACTATATTACTTGGAGATATATTTAGTAGCGTTTTCAAGTGCTCTGAGGGATTTTTAATTCAACTGCATCACTGTTTGTGGCTGAAGAAGCCTGGGAACAAATACTGGCAAGAGATGAACACAGGTCCAGTCCCACGTGTTCCAAAAATCTTCGGTAAATCACAAACTAACCAAAATATTTTCAGGAAAAACAGCAAATTCTCATTTTTATCTTTGGCTAAAAATATTTCAAATGCTTGCTGGTTTGAAATGAGTAATGTGAGAACATACAGAAAACAAGAAATAACCTAACGAAGCAGAGAAATTCCACTTGTGTACTTAAGTCAGAGAAAATGCACTTTTTAAATACCAGTGACTTTGGATTATTGAAGATTCTCACATCCAATTAGTTGAATGCATTGTTTGTGGGCCCTTTCCTGAGAGATCCAGGATTTTACCTAATAACAAAAAATTATCAAATCTAAGTAGCTTTTCTCTGCATTCCTACAGCACCAACAGAACAGAGGCACATGCAGAAAAAAAAAAGAGCCAAATGTGGTTTTTAACCTCTTTTTTCATAAAACCATAAAAAGCATAAAAGCTGGATTAACTGCCTCCCGAACCCACATTTCACCAGCCGGGTTCTCTTCCCCAGCTGGCAAAACTGGCAGTCCCTTATTTTTGTTTAAATACCTAGTTTGCAGCCAGAAGGGGAAGTGAGTACATAAAAAAAAAAGGGGGGGGGTATTTTTGAAGAGAAATAAGCATTTGAAAAATAAAACTGCACTGTAAAAAAATCTGTTTGATAAAATAAAATGTATTTTATTTAGCTTTGTAAAATGAACACTGACTCTCCAACTAAGTGGTTTTGCCTCTGAACATCATGTGCTTTAATTGATATAGAGCTAGAATGCTACAATTAGAACTGCTTGCTGAACTGAACCACTTTGTACTGAACAAATTTGATGTAATGTATTATCTTTTTGACACATAAGCTTAAGCACATTAAAGAGAAAACACCCCAAGAGCTCAGCCAGCCTACTTGATCCGAGTCTTTGCTACCGATTGAAAAGATGGATTTCTGCTCAACTCCTACCTCCAAACAGCTGCAAGATGACATACACAAGAAATAAAAGTGATCCCGACATTCTACATGTGCATATATAATATAAAATGTGTCACCACTATTCGTAAAATGTCCTTTCACTCTCCTTCAATATAAATTATTTCAAAACAGCACCTGGAAATGCTCTAGAAATTCCAGAGTGGACTTAAAATCCACAGCCTCTTTACATTATTTTTGGAAGACAATTTTCTCCCTTACTCAAAGCACTTCTTTTTCCAAAATTACAGAAACACACAAAATTTATATTCTTTAGCCTAAGAGCTGCAGTTCCTTCTGGCCACCTCTGATGATTTTTTACTGTGTGGTTATCATGAGAACTAATGCGAAGGCACGATCAGCGGTGACAGAGGGGTACAATGGTGGTACACTCTTCAACTCTGTGACAACAGTGTCACGTAATTGGGATAGAAATGCAGACCAAAACCTACTCCCAGGGAAACATCCACTAACGGACTTATCATCTGAAAGAATTCATCTAAGGAAAGTGTCACTGACATTTCACTGAACTCGAAGTTCAGGTGCAGATGTGGACACTCGGTGTTTCCTCCCATCCCCACGGTCCTCTGTGACCACAGATGTAGCTCTACTTTTATAACAACACTGAACACTAACGCCCGTGCAGACATGAAAGGGCAAGAGAGGATCTGGAACATGAAAGGAAATGTAAATGATGAAGAATGATGATAGGCCATTTCAAAGCCACACCCAAACAGCAGATGGGCTGGAAGATCAGGCGTAATCTCGCTGTTTCCACCAGGACCCGGAGATTGTTTCACTTTCTGATAAAATAAAACCTACGGTTCAAGGAGGTGACAGCAGGTACCAGTTACTACTAAATATTCCAGTAATATTTGATGTAGACATTTTCATCTATAAAACAACCAGGTGAGTTTAAGAAAAAAATCACCATAAATACTTCTTGAATGAAAAGTTACTAATTTCAAAAAGTGATATTAAATAACAAACCATGTATTTTAAAATGATATCATCCAGTGAAACTCCCAATGTAAGTATCGATTTGGCTAATGGGCACTTTCAAAAAACCACCTCACTCTGATACCCTTTCACCATTAGGATTTACTGGAAGGCTGAAGGAAGACCCTCCTCTCTGCTCGTCCGCCAGGCCCACACGACGCACCCAAGCAAGCAAGACTGGAAGGAGGCTCCGCATGCCCTAGAGTGGCTTACTGCTCAATCAATAATCCTGACAGAACAGATGGGGGGAAAAATTAAACATCTAAACAAACTGTCTGCCCACCTATGTTGTGAAAGTAAACTGCGAACTTGGATGAACCAATTTACCGCTAATGCAAAAAAAAATTTTTTTCCTGGCAACCTTTATATTTCAGGTAGCTGACATGTGTGGGTTTTATATATATACACACTCTTACAGACTTTATCATCTACGTGAGCCCTTCATATTTTAACATCACAGAAATTTGCTTTAAAAAGACCGACAAATATTCTAATTCATATTCTAAAATGTACTGCAGCTTCAGGAGAGTATATATGTCATAAGAATTATGGATTGCATGGTTTCTTGGCATTTCTTTCATAATATATATCCTCTAATAATTTTTAAGAGATTGTAACTGCCACCTGCTGGGAATCAGAACGCTATACATGCGCTTTCCGGCTGGCCCCTGGCATGCACACAGACTCCTGCACAGAGCCTACCCCGGACCCTCCAGAGCAATCCGGCAACGCTCCGGAACAGGAGAAGAGCTACGTGGGTACAATACTTAACACGTATCTTCCCAGAGATTTCTGTACTTGCTCTTTATTCCGAAGCAACACACTTTATGGGATTCCAAGGAACTGGGTCATTGTGACCCAAATAAAAATAGCCATTGTAAAATACTACGGGTTATCCCTAGTGTGACCAGTTAGCGTTACTTCTGGGTATGTCCTCATACCTCGGAGAACTTAACATGAAATTTTATGCTAAACTAGAACCACTCCAAAGTATTAGATGCAAATAAAAGACCACGTGACACTGAAAAAAACTTCAGGTGACGAACAGCGACTACGAGAACTGACAGACCCCACACGAGTAAAACCTGCTCCTTACAAACACTGACAGACGTCAACGTTGCACTAAAAAATACCATTTTGATTCATGTTTTAAAAATGTTCAATTTCGAGCCAGAGTGGGACGGTTTTTAATATCCAGAAACAGTATAAATAGTAAGTGCACACATGTGACAAGAGTTTTTAATATTAATTCGCATGACAGAGCACACAACTTCCACCTGACCCAAACGAAGACTTAATCTGCCCCTGAATGTTGGTGATGACACCTTTCCGGAACCATCAGGAAGGAGAAGGCTTTCAAAAACACCGTAAGGACAGGTGTTTTGTGGGTTATTCATAACTAAACAAACTACTAGAGAGGTATGCAGTTTTAGAAAGGCTACCAACACAACTTTTTATTTCCACAAAAATCTTCCAAGTTTTAAGACCTAGTTTCACACTCTGATAGAAACGGCAGGATTTTGTCCAAGGTTGAGCAAAATGGTAAGTATGTGTGCTATACTGTTTTTACCTACAGATTAAACGTGCAAACATAAGTAACTCTGGCCTCACTTATTTCTCTTAAGATCTCTGAAAGACTGTATTGACAACCCAGAAAATGACACCCTTTCCATTTCCTCTTTGTTGTATTTAAAATAAGTAAATAAAATTCCATTCATTACACTTCAGTGTAGCCAGGTTCTAGCTACCCCACTGCCCACGCCAGTGGCCAACTACCTTTGCCCCTTACTGTATGTTATTTTCCCAACTCCCTCTGAAGAAGGTGATTTCCATCTTTCGCTTTACATTTATACAGAATTTAATTTCCCTTTGTACTCTTATCTATTCACAGCATCACAATGACTTTGAGTGAATCTTTGCATCAATATAGTTACTAAATTATCCTGGTGTATTTCAGATATTTTCAAAATATGGGTTATATAAAAACATAACAAAGATAGTAGGTTTTAAAAGAAAAATAAAAAAATTAGAGTAAGTGAACGTTTTCTAGAAATTAGGTTCTAAAAACCAAAAATGCATCAAAAACACATTTTTAGCCCCTGGAAAAATTTTACATTTATACGAAACACAAAATTATAAACATTTTTTCTCTGTATAGCAATCACACTGGAGGCTATACATTTTCCAACATTCAAGTCATTTTTTGCAATCTTTTTGTTAGTTCTAACTTGATTATCAAATAATTTTTATTTTTACACTATTACAGAAGTGCATTTCTCTAGGTTTCCAAAACCACCTTATTCAACCTTCCCCATCTGTCACCATCTGCTTCTTTTTAGCATGTACTTTTTGTGTGATCACATAAACATGTGAAAAATAACTAACATTCAGATGATTATCTGCTGGTACATTCGAGGACTGGGCATAATAAAAGTGAACTGCCAAAACGCACTTAACACTTTTAATTTTGTTGGGTCTTGCATGTAAGCTACATTTGATTTTCAAACTGTTTTGCAGTTGGAAAGTTGATCAGGTACTGCTAACTCCAGAGCAAAGCTGAGACTAAATAATTAGCACTGTATAAAATGGTTGGAATCCAACGAGAGCCAACTCAAATAATGAAACTTAACAGTCAGGTTTGAGACATGATTTCTAATTTCTTCTTTAATTTCTAGGCAGGAAAGTAGAGTAGAGTTTGCACAACCAAATTCCCCTCAAAACATCTTACTGTCCACAATGCCCGGCAGGTCGGGTTCGTTTCCTTCTA
>PVKM010008043.1:20214-40046 GCA_004027735.1 Carollia perspicillata | reverse complement strand
CCACTTGCATCCGAAGAGATCCCATTTTTTCAAAGTGCTCTGCCTTAATAGGCCAGATGGGGTATTTTCAAAGCAAAGTCAAGAAATTTTAAGAGTCGTGATATCCAGTCAACTATCTGTCCTCTACCTGCATGTAGTGAACAGCCACTGGGTCCCGGACAGGACCTACTTCTACTAAAGGAAGAAAATAATCTTTGAATGTTTAACGGTTTATGAATCTACTTAGTGCTACTCTGACTCAGTCCACATTTTCCCATCTTATCTACATGACTTAAAGGCAAGTTTCTTTTTTTCTGTTTTCCTCAATGGCTTGCTGAAATCAAAAAGTCTTTTTTGTTTTTCCGTGATCTAGTTATTCCAAGAATCTTCTCAGGTTATTTTGTATATCATTATCCTACACTTGTACAGTTCTTTATACTTTATAAATTTTTAAATTTAAAATTTTCGAAATGTATTCCTCTGGATATATCCAATGGCTCAGCAATGTGAGGAGAATAGCAGTTGTTATAAACAGATAAGAGGGGACTCACAGAGGTGATGGCGTGTTAGGTATATGGCTGGTATTAAACATCACGTTTTTTTCTTTTCTCGTTTGCACTAGGTCTCCTCCACCCTGCTGGACTTCTAAGTATCCTATTTTAAAGGAAATATCCCTGTTTACTCCCCATCAACAAAACCTATTTAATACTGTTCTCAAAAAAATTGGAGGTGGGGGTAGGGAGGTTAACCGCAAGTATTTGTACACTGTAGTTTTTGGAATCCTTGTATTTGTCCTACAATAAAAATTAGAACTAAAAGCAGATTTAATACTGATTTTAGTCCTCGTGTGTTCTAACAGACAAATACCTAAATATGTTGGGCCAAATTTTGTAATCAAAACACAAATGCAGCCCTGGCCTATGTGGACCAGTTGGCTGGAGCACCCCGTACACCAAAGGGTCATGGTTTGATTCCCAGTCAGGGCACATTCCGAGCTGTGGTTTGATCCCTGGTCACGGAGCCAGAAGGCAGCCAATCAACGATTCTGTCTCACGTTGATGTTTGTCTGTCTTTCCCCCCTTCCTCTCTCTCTAAAAGCAATGAAACAAGTGTCCTTGGGTGAGGGGGAAAATAATACACTAAATTTTATTTAATTTAAAACAAACAAAAAAACCCACAAATGTAACATTATTTAATAAACTAAAGCTACAGATCTTTTTACTTGCATTAAGGGCAACATGAATGTTAACCACAAAACTTTCAGCTAATGGGAATACTGAACTATGTAACAATGAATTCAAACTCTTGACTTAAAACATCCCTTATAATAGTTAATAAGCGACAAGAAGATAAGGTATAGTGGTATGTAGATAAATGAGAAAATTATTTTTAATCTCTTGGCTTACTAAAATTAGAAAGTTACATTAGGAAGCTGTTTCAGTTTTGATCATAAAGTCAGTATAAGATGATAGGAAGGAAGTAATGGCCACAGTCTAACTTCTCACCAGACTCATCAAGAAAAAAAGAGAGGACCCTAGTAAATAAAATCAGAAATGAAAAAAGAAGTAACAATTGACACCAGAGAAATACAAAGGATTGTAAGAAAATATTACAAACAACTATATGCCATCAAGTTGGACAATCAAAAGAAATGGATAAATTCCTAGAAACATACAGTCTTCTAAAACTGAATCAGGAAGAATCAGAGAATCTAACAGACAGATTATAAATAGTGAAATTGAAGCAAAAAAAACTCCCAACAAACAAATGTCCTGGACCAGATGACTCCACAGGTAAGTTTTACCAAACATTCAAAAGCACTATAACACCTCTCCTTCTCAAACTATTCCAAAATATTCAAGGGCAGGGAAGACTCCCAAGCTCATTTTAGGAGTCCAGCGTTAACCTAATTCCAAAACCAGATAAAGACACAACAAAGAAAGAAAGAAAATTATAGGCCAATAACCCTGAACATAGATGCTAAAATCCTCAACAAAGTATCAGCAAACCAGATCCAACAATACATTAAAAGGGTCATACGGCACAATCAAGTGGGATTTATTCTGGGGAGGCCAGGTTGCTTCATACAATATCTACAAGTCAATAAATGTGATACATCACAGAAACAAAATGATGGATAAAAACCACATGATCAGATTTCTGCATCTATAGATGCAGAAAAAGCATTTGATAAATAAAATCTAGCACCCATTATGATAAAAACTCTAAGCAAAGTGGGAACAGAGGGAACATACTTCAATGTAATAAAGGCTATATACGACAAACCCACAGGCAATGTCATACTCAGTGGACAAAAACTAAAACTTCATTTCTCTGAAGATCAGGAAAAAGACAGGATGCCCACTTTTACCACTCTTACTCAAAATAGTACTGGAAGTCACAGCCACCGCAATCAGACAAGAACACATAAAATGCACCCAAATTGGAAAGAACGAAGTAAAATGTCGCTGTTTGCAGATGGCAAGATACTGTATGTACAGAACCCTAAAGATTCCACTAAAAAACTGCTCAAACTAATAAATGAATTCAGTAAAGTAGCAGGATATGAAATAAATATCCAGAAGTCAGCTGCATTTTTATATACCAGTAATGAACTCTCAGAAAGGGAAACTAAGCAAACATTCCCATTTACAATTATTTTAGTGTTCTTTTCCTAGGTTCATGAAATTGAAGTTTGCCCATTTTTCTTTGGCATGGCCTTAGAGAAATTCACCATGCTAACCAACACACAAGCACAGGCTCCCACTGAGTGGTGTACTTTCAATCAAGTCCCAGGGAAAATAGAAACTTAAATATTCCATTATGGATACTGTGTTGGGTTGAACTGTGTCCCCCAAACTGGTATGTTGAAGTACATCAACATATTTTCCAGTGCCTCAGATTGTGACCTTATTTGTAATTGGGGATGTGGTAGGTGTCATTTAAGAAGTCACACTGGAGTAGAGTGGGACACCAATCCAGAATGACTAGTGGGAAGAGCCTCAGAGGCAGAAATACAGAGAAGACAGAGATAGGGATTAGCATCATGCATCTGACAAGTTCTGGAACACCAAGGATTCCTTCCTGGCAACCACCAGAAGCTAGGAGAAGCAGGAAGGATTGATTCTCCTGTGCAGGTTTCAGAAGGAACATAGCCCTGCCAACCCTTGAATTTCAGACTTCCGGCCTCCAGCACTGTGTGAGAATAAATCTCTGTAGTTTTAAGATACAAAGTTTGCGGTAATCCTTTAAGACAGCGCTAGGAAACTAACACATACCCTGACACACCACATCTCCTTCTTAACTCAATCTTTTATCTCTTCTGTGTTTTATCGTTGTCCTCCTACGATGTCAAACTACTTACACTGCCCTCACCACAACATACAGCTTTGTGCTTCCTCGTCTCGGCTTGTAACATTCTTTCTCTTCCAGAGCCTTCTCCTACTTCGCTTCATTAACCTATTTGAAACTCATGAGTTACCTTCTCCAAGATCCCTTCCCTAATCTTCCCAAGCACAACCTACGCTCTGTGACACGTCTGTCTGCCCCATCAGACTGTGCCCTCTCACAGCAGTGGCTGCTTCTCATCGCCGTCCTCCCAGAATGACACGTAGTGTGAGGATCCCAGCATTGGCTGCACAGTTGAGCCGCTCCTATCTTGCATTTCCACGGACTTTCCTTTCTTCTTCATATCGCCTCTTCTTTTTGCTCCAATGCACCAATGAATCATCGATTTTAAACGTAACAAGTAATTTTAGGGCTTTTTTTTCCTTTAAGAAAAGTCTTAGGTGTGAAAAACCTTCGAATTTTTAGAAAAACCAGCTGAGGCAACGTTTGACAGCCACGGCCCAGCCAGTCACAGGAGCCTGGGCAGTTCCTCATATTTGCCGTAATGTAATCATCGCCTGTAAATCGAGGTCCGCATTTCATTCACCTCGACTGCCTGGACTGGTGTTCAGCAAGCAGGTTAACAGAAGAAGCATTCTGTGGGTCTGAGCACGAACAGAAGAACCTTTTCTTTCTGCTGGTATAAGTGATCATGAGAGAATTCTCACCCTCTGACTCTCACAGAGCAAAAAAAAAAAAAAAAAGATGGGGAAAACCCGACTGGAGGGGTCAACAAATAAAAGCAAGCACTGATGTTGACAATGAGCAAAATGGTAAATTTGAACTTGGTTGGAAAATACATGTTTTTCATACATTTAAAAGAAAACAGCTTAAAAATATTTATTTATATTTAGAAAGCACTTTTATGTATAAACTAGTATTACCTACAATATATTTTCATCCGTTACTATTTTAACTGCAGCACTTTTAACACTGTCCAATATAAGCAGCATATGCCAAATTTCTAAACAGGGGAAGTCAAACTTTTAATTGCCTTTCAAACAGCTGAATAAACATTTTTCTTGTTAAAAGAAAATAGGTAAAAAAACAGAGAGCCCTGTCAAGTGTTTTGTAAGAAACCATTTCCATTGCATACCTATGAATTAAGTACATTTAATGTTAATCTCTGCTCGTCTCTGGCTGGCCCAGCCCTGGCTCTTCAAGCTGTCTGGCTCGCTTCACCAAGGTCCTTCACTGGCCCACGGCACCTTCCCTCTCACATCCTATACCCCAAACCACTTCACTCGGATCTTCTCACCCCCACTTCTGACCTACTTCTGATTTCTGCTTCCGATCCCTTGAATTTCCCGTTCCGGGCCTTTCTCTTGCACCCCTGGCCCTGGTGATTTTCTGAGGTCCACCAGCACAAACCCCTGGCTCGCACCTCGAACAGAAGACCCACTCTCCCCACACAGGCCGCGCTGCAGAGCGTCCTGTTGTGAGGCCCAGCAGCCACGAGAGGACCTGGAGCCTGATGTGGCCCCTCACTGCTGGAGAGCCGTGGGGTACGTCCCAGCCCCAGGAGCTGCACTCAAGAAGGAGACACGTTCACTAACTTCTACCTCCACCATGCTTAGAAAAGGGCACATAATGGCATACGGTTAAACATTATTTACATAGAATGAGCAAATGGATTTTTCTTCAATAAAAATGACTATAAAGTTACAAGTATCAAAAAAATAAAACTATTTGCCTGGCTTTTAACAATAAAGCACGAATCTGGAAATTCGTAACAAGGTTGGAAGAAATCACTCTGAAGAATTTCTTTGTGTCATTCCTCAAGGGGGAAATGCAGGAGACATGATTCAGGGCTATCATTACACATTGTCTCATGACCTCCTCTGGGCCATTTGGGGGTGACTTTTACTTTGAAATAATTTTAAAGGGACATAAAAAATGCAACAAGCTATAAAACCTCCTGTATACCCTTTTACCTGGATTTCAAATTGTTGCCCTATTTACATGTATTTGTACACGATCACTCATCTTTCGGTATGTTTATATCTAAATTCATTTGCATACATATGAACACATAAGTGTATATGCACATGCAATTGCATACATGTGTAGAAACATGCCTATTTTCTCTTGAACACTTCAGAGTAAATTTCAAACACATTGCCCTTTATTCTCAATACTTCAGCATGTATACACTAAGAACAAGTACACTCTGTCAGACAGAGTCGCTTCATGCTCAGAAATCTTATTTTTAAATACCCGTTTTTTTTGTACTTGCCCATCACACACACAGATGATAGCAACATACAGGGTTCAAGGGCCACGCTTATGGTTTATATCAGGCACCGAGTTAGACTCTGTCCTTTACTTTAGTTACTTCAATGATTGCCATATCTTTCATGGGACTGAGTTTCTTTAAGGAAAATGAGAATAATAATACCCAGATTTGCCAGAACAATTAAATGAAATGATGAATGCAAAATGCTAAATCCAGCACGTAAGTACCGAGAGAGCATCAGCTAATGTAACTCTTCCTACTGCAATCTCACGCTGCTTCCGAGCCTGAGCGCGTCACGTCGGAGATGACGCCTCGTGCCACTCGTGTCCCTGCAGCACGCAGGAAGAGTGCCTGCACGTGACAGATCATCAGAAAGCAGTTTTAAAAAATAATTTAAAGTTTTGTTCCTGTTTTATATTATTTTTTATTTTTCTCAATTTTTCAATGACAGTTGACACACAACATATTATTTTCAGGTGTAAAATAGTGACTAAACATTTCTTTAACTTATGAAAAGATCGCTGTGATAAATCTAGAACCCGTCTGACATCATATGTAGTCATTAAAATATTATTGACTATATTCCCTGTAACTTTATCCCTGTGACTACGTTGTAACGGAAGGCATTTTTTTTAATGAAATTGAATCAAAAATGCTAATGGCACAACATTTATTCAGCTTTTCCACTGTCAAGTCACAGTGAAAAACAAAAAATATATCATTTCTGACCTTGCTCAGTCCTTAAGGGCTTCGGTCTAGTTAAAAAGCTTGGCCGAGTTTGAGAGTAGCTAATCTTGAAGTGCTCAGTCTAGTTAAGAATGCGTATGTACGTGTGTCCCGCTCACAGATGGAGTGAGGAGGGCTGAAGGCGCAGTACAAGAGTGGGTGCCGACTTGGCAAGCACAATTGTGAATGACTTCAACTTCCAACTTATT
Organism: Carollia perspicillata; assembly: GCA_004027735.1. Lineage (NCBI taxonomy): Eukaryota > Metazoa > Chordata > Mammalia > Chiroptera > Phyllostomidae > Carollia > Carollia perspicillata. The sequence continues at coordinate 33,509 of PVKM010008043.1, read as the reverse complement.
TTCCGTCCTTGAGTTTTTCCAAATACACTTTCCTCTGCAATTTTTCTTACTTCTTTTTACTCCTACTCAAGTATTTGTTTCCATGGCAATATGTTTCCACCTTGAAATTCCATCACTGGAATGTCTACATTCAGTCTACAACTATTTCTCCGGCCTCTTTTAACTTGCTCCTGCAAAATTCCAATCCTCTCCTCTGTGATGTAGATGAACTACAACTTAAGGCATAGTTCTCGTCTCGTCCTTCAATGCTGTACAGGAGTTCTTACAAAGGATCATTCTAAGTACATTTTCATTTGTGATGATAAAAAAAATAAACTCAAAAAGAATCGTGCAGACTCTGTGATGTGAACTACATAGGATTCAGGCTTTTTGCCCAACGCAAAGACAACATTTGGAGAGCTACTTAACAATTAAAACTAGAAAAAAGGAAGACTGCCAGTAAAAGAATGATCCAACCAGGACTTATTTCCTACCACCTGACCCTGCGTTTGGCTAGACATCGGGTTTCTCCTGCCAGGACCTCAGACTTGTAAGGGAACCCTCACTGCCCTTGAGGTTTTCCAGCAGCGTGCTCTCAGCCCCACTCCTATTGACTCTCCAGTGTGGCTGCACTTACTCTACATCCTGCAGATCTGAGTGGTGCTGCCCAAGTCCTGAAGGCCCAGAAGATGCCATTACCTCTGAATCGATGGTCAACTCAACTTCTGAAAACCAATCAGACTGTGGAGAACACCTGCCATACACCACATGCTAAACAGGTGTCCTGTAAACAGACTGTTGGTAGTAACACACAGAGCAGGTCCTCTTCTCGGCTTCAGAGAGCCAATGGAAGTCTTTGTAACTAACCCCGGGGTGCAGCCGGGATGCACGAGGGCCCCCAGAAGCCAAAGGATCACTTTCAGAAGAACTTCAAAGTTGACGGAGGACTCACAGATTAAGTTCTGGTGTTTCTTCAAGAATTCTAATGCAGAAAGCTCTTAACTAAGTAAGATTTACCATTAAAATTTCCAGAACTGTTATCCACCAATAGGATTAATACCCTAGAAAAATTTCTGACCCCATGACAGAATGTTGGTTGTTATGGCAAGACCTAACACTGACCAGACCATGATGACCTATGTGTATGACCTCTCTAGATGGAACAGAGACAACCTGGATTTTCTCTGTTAACACTGCTTAGCTGCTTTTTTTTTTTAACTGAGAGGAAGGGAGAGAGAGAGAGAGAAACATCAGTGTGAGAGAGAAACATCGATGGGCTGCCTCTTGTAGGTACTCCAACCGGGGACAGAACCTGCAACCGAGGCATGTGCCCCGACAGGGAATGGAACCCCCAACATTTTGGTGCCTGGGATGACACTCCAACCAATGAAGCCACCCAGCCAGGGCACCCTACTTATCTTGGTATTAGAACAAAAGCTGTCTCTCTCTACATCTTCAATCTAGAACACAGTCACTAGAGAACTAAATAAACCCTTTTCAAATGTATATTCCATAAACATTTAAAATCCCCTCAGCAATTAAAATTGGCTGTATCACTTTGTATTTTGCCCTGATGGGTCAAATGATCCTGTTTATTTTATGATTGCATTTTACTCAACTTTAATTTCTAACTACATTATTAATATAAACACTCCATACTGTCCTGAATTAATCCTTAACATTTCATTTGAAGGCATCTAGAGTCCTAGGCATTATAACCAATACACCACGAAAAGCAAAACAGCTCCCCAAAGACCCATGATGTTGGAAAGTATCTGATGTCATTCCTCACATGAGGCATGTCTGGTCCATCGGGATGCCCTCCAACAGACCTGGAAATCTCCTTTGAGTCTACACCTTTATCTAAGAGACAGCCGAGCTGATGGCTACTATCACTACAATCTTTCTCCCTTAACCTTCCTCACTATGGGGCAAGGACGGACGTCCAGCCAGCAAGAGCAGTTACCCCAGATAGCACTGAGAGCGCCCTGTCCCGACACACCCTGTCCCCTGCTAGGGGCCCCACTGTTGGCATCTTTCCTCCCAAATTCAGAAAAAAGGTAAAGTAGTTTGAAAAGCCTTTTCTTAACAATACGGCACTGTCAATACTGTGGACAGTATTTAGTGTTGTACATACAAAATTATTTATGCAGAAAACAACAAAGCATGTATGAATTCTATGAATATACATATGTACAAACATATTCATATATCTATATTTCCCATTTACATGTATAAATGTATATATGTACAGATATATAACATACAATTAAATACACATAACTACATGTGCGTATGTGTATATGCAGTGTGTGTGTGCATCTGTGCATATTTATTGTTTAAAACACACTACAATCTAAGTGGAGGTGAGCTGCCTTGTGGGCCAGGCAGAGCAATGTGTCACAAGGAAATTCCAGTACAGTATTCAATAAAAAATTCAGATGTTTAGTGAAGTCTCTCAAACAAAAAATGAAATGTGATTGTAATACACCAGCCTCTAAAATGCTGTTCTCCCCATTTTTCAAAATCTGAAACACTTGGCAGACCTACCCCTCTGTAACCACTAAACTTTGCAGCTCTCTATCCAAACCTGCCGAAGGTCTTCTCAGCTCTTATGCTCAACCTGCCTACCCTGTCCCTCCCTGCACACTCCTTCAAAGCCAATTACTCTCTCCGTCGGCAGCACATTCTCCGCCCTTTCAGAATAAAGCAAAGCTCTCCTGCTGTGTCACTTCTACTCCCACCCTCAAAAGGCGTCTCGCCCGTGTCATCCAGGTTCTGTGTAACAAAGGTCGAAACCAGACAGAGCAGCTATGCGTCCCTACACGGTAACACGTCTCCCTACCTCCCATGTATATCAGAACACACTCAAGATAACATTTTGCTGCCTGTGTGCAGTGGGAAGAGCACGGTTGGTTAAGTTTTGGCAGCAGATGGACACACGCTCTGAGACGTAACTGCTTGACTGAACATGCTGTAAGTAGAATCAAATGTCTCACAAATGTTAAAGACTACAACAAATCCGTTAATAAACACAGATCTCACCTGCCCCGTCAATTCAATAGTAGCTTAACATTAACTCAGGCTTTTTAGCTTGATAAGTTTCAAAGTAACTCGAGTATTTCTAAAGCACCGTCCCCACTGGCTAAATAACACACACTGAACACCCATAGAGCAGGATTCCTGGACACCATGTCTTTCGAAGTTATTTCAGTTGTCCTCTATACCCTACTCCTAGGAGGAAGGAAGTGTCCTCTTGATTTGTTAAGATTCGAAAAGAATATTGAACCTCTATTATCGCATCTAGAGGTTTTACAAAAAGGAGCTTCGGAATCTGGGAACGTCCTACTAAGTGTTTCAGGGGTCCAATAATGAGAATTCTGTTTTTAACTACACAACTCCTTTTACTCATGGAGAAGTCTATCTGAGAATCTGAGGGATTTCTACTGTTGTGTAAAGTTGTTTTTTTATGCTGAGTTTTCATTTAACTGAATGAATCTGTTGCCCAGTTTCGGTTGAACTGGTTTCCATTTATATTGATGCAACAACCTTCAAGGGGTAAAACCGTCATATTCTCAACACATCGAAAATTACTGTGTTCTTGCCGATCTTTGTCTTAACCATTTCACATATGAATGGAGGGTTAAAGTTGTTTGCTTTTCTCCTTCTCCCCTTCAATGGTGTGTATGTTGGAAACCCTACAGATATTCTCCTGGTGTCATAAATACATCATTTGCGTATTTCGACTACACTGTAGGACAGAAGATGAGCTTAATGTCTCTGTATCCACAGAGAAGATCAGCCAAACTCAAAGGCAAGCCTATTGTAAACACGTTTTGCAATATTTGATTAACGAAGACATTGCCAGATTTTTTTCCTCAGTGATTCTAACTTCCTAAAAAAATTCAGACCACAGAAATACTACCCACCTCGAGATGATTTTGGCCAGCCATAACAATACCAGTGACAGAAATCGTAAGTGATCATTGCTATTTTGCAAACAAGGTAAACAGTTTACCTGTTTTCCCATACCTCCAGAGAATTCACAAGTTTGGTTTGTGGCTAAACTTGCCAGGGATAAAAAGAAAAAGTAAAGTAGAAAATTAGGTTATTATTGATATGATTTCTATTTTAGAAAACTTAAGTTAAAATTATCATCTTCTCGGTAGTTCAGACAGAAACATATTTTTTTAAAAAAAACATTATTTAAATATATGTTACTCTCTTTTAGTTAGACTCCCTCTCTCTCTTTCTCTCTCTCACACACACCATATTTACGAGACAATTTATTTCCATCTTAAAAAAATAAAATGTCACCTAAAGAAATTACTCCCTCGAGTCTTTGCCTTGCTTCTTAGCTAGCATTCCCTTTCACACACGCTCATGTCTGATTGCTAAGGAGCGACAATGGCAGAGAGACAGCACTGCCCCAGAGAAATCAGAGATGGGCTAGAAAAACGAGGGGGGAAGGGCTCGAGGAGAACAGTGCGACATGGGTCTCGGAAGATTTGATGGAATCTGCTCATGTGTTTGGTTTGGTTTGGTTTGGTTCAGGGTGGGGAGGGGCAATGCATCTTTCCTCACAGCCAGGAGGAGGAGGACTCTTCGCTCCATCCGTGTCACAGGTGAAGGAACTGGGGTTCTATGTAGCAACTTCTTAACACTGTGTCATGGGAACATAAACAAAGAATCTCAAATTTCTATCAGGTTGAATAAATGTTTAAAAACTAAACATTTGTTGAGAACCCACTTCATGCATTGTCATAGAAACTGTGCAGACTTCAGCTCACCCAAAAGGCCTCTGTTGAAACTTAAAAAAAAAAAAAAAAAGACACTGCTTTCAGTGAGTAATTAGGGCTCCTGATGGGCCAGGAGAGCAGAGAGACTACTGAACCCAGCTCCCCTCTGCAGGGGGACGCTAGGTGAGGCTCAGCAGGCTGCTGACAGGCTGGCAGAGGTGAATCGGAATCCAACAGCACGGTTTCACTGCAGTAACGAGCATCCTTCTGTACAAAAAAGGGGGGATCTTTGGAGACATCATTTAAATGCCAATTTCCATGCTTCCTCTGCTGAGTTATGGCACTTATAACATCAATATTTTAAAACAGTTCAAGTATTTTTTTAACTTCTAAATGAGTCACTTGTGCTCTTAGTAGAGAAGAGGTAAAATAAAATGTCAATGACCAAAATGTGAACCACTTCAAAGACAAGAGGTAAGTACATTTCTCACGATTCGGTGGTAATTGGCTTAGGACTTGCAAACGCGATGCCGCACCTGACAGTGGGAATGCAGTGGGCTCCGTGGGATTCAAAGGCTGCTGGGAAAGTGCGTCCACCACTAGCAGCATTGCACCAAATCCACTTGCTCTGCGATTTCCTCTACTCTTACTGAGCTGTTAAAGGAGTCATTTGTAGCCCTCAGAATCTGCACGCCATCTACTCATCAATTCAGGTACTAAAAATTCCTAAGGCGTCCCCAGACGGCCCACTGACTCCTCTGACAAGCTCAGCGCCACAGCCAGGACAGACTTTCCACGAGTGCCACAGCAGCTGTGGGCGACCTGCCATCGCCCCATGACAGGAGTGGGGTTCTGTGATTTAAATGGTAGCACCTTAGAAGTCAAAGTCACAGAAGCCTAATGAACCAGAGCCCGTATTACGTCACTCTGAATCAGCTTCTCTAAAATGTTGTGGGCATGAGGGTGGTAGGGAATTTGTGGGACGCCCAGGTTGTTTTTCCCTATTCCCAGAGATTCTGATTTGGCGGGTCTGGTCAAGAACCCAAGAGATTTTGCAACCATGGTCAGTAGACCACACTGGGGAAAAGGCTGCTTTCCACACCCCAGGTTCCCACGTCCGGAGAGGAACACTCCCTCGCACCAATTCCATGTGGCTACCATCTGTCACCAGTGTCACGCTAGGACACTCGTACTCCCTGGCCATCCCTTAGGAACGATTATCAAACTAAATCGCGCTTAAGTAAGACTTAATTACTCAGTTTTCCAATGTGAAAAATGATCACTATACCTGTTCGATTCCACCTACTCACTGAATTGATACAAACATCAAATTACAATGCTCAAGAAAGCTCTGAAGCATGTCCAGGACGTCTGCAGGTGTACAGTGGAACTCAGGTATGGATAGCATGGCCACCTCTTCAAATAATAAAGTACATCAGTATATAACAATGTGTAATATCCTAAAAGTTGAATAATAGACATCACTTCATGTATTCAGGGTTCTCCCATGTATATCTGTTCAACACCCCTCCCCTTCGTTTTTTTAAATGGCCGAATAAATAAATGAATACCTGAGCACTAAAAAGGTGTTCTAGAAGGATAACTTATTTTGCAAAACTAATCAGACTAAGTCATTCTAACTAATGAAAGGCAGGGAATAAATGGTTCGGTTTTAGCTCCCGTGGTTTCTCTGCTTGAATTGCCCAAGTAATTGGAGCTACGCAGAACCAGGCTAAATTCACTGCACATCTATAGGACTTATGGTTTCAGGAAAATGGAGAGTGCTGAGAATCACAATCACACCACTGTAAGACTCTAACTGAGAATATGACGGAGCTGCACTCAACTAATTCTCCAGGTCTTTAGAAATAATGGCCCCAAAGTAATCCCATGGATTACGCTCATGGTGTTACACAGAACTGTAATGAATTTATATTAGATAAATGAAACAGCATAAAACATTGGAAAGGGTGTGAAGCATGAAACTCAAATGTGTAACCACTTTCATTTAACACAGCTTTTACGTTAACAAATATCAATAATTCCAAATTTACCTAAACGATGCTGGAACAGCTGAACAGGCTTGAAAATTCAGTACCACAGAAAGAACGGAGGAATATCACAACTGAGGAGGGGAAGGGAAGGAGAGAAATCTGTCCTATTGCAAGCAGAAGAGTTCCATTGTCCAAATAAAAGGCTGAATTATACCATCTTTTATTCTGAAAAATCTGCTCTCAGACGGCAGCCTATTCAACAGTAAGCCCCATTCCCACCCAGGTTTTTCTACACCATCTCCACCGACCCAAGAACACCCTTTCGTGTTCTTTATACTTCCCCCCCAAACTCATAGGCCAAGATTTGGTCTCATCTCCTTCTTCATCTGGTCAGTACCTCCTGGAACCGACACTAACATACACCACTTACATCCATGATGCCTTCTGGGGATCTTGTCTGTCCACAGTTCCACTGGAAATCCTGACCTGTATACATATTGGCAGTTGAAATATGTGGACCGTTACAGTGTTAGAAGCCTTGGATTATAATCTCATGAGCAACTGCTACTTACTATCTCTAGGATTTAGACAAACGATTGCATTATTATGTTCCCAATTTTTCATGTGGAAAATGGTGATCACAACATGCTGTTCTCGCTGAATTTATGCAAACATCAAATAACACATAAGGAAGAGCTCAGAATTATGCAAGGGATACACAAAGACGCAAGGCAGTACTGCTGCTATCGTTTTTCTTCAGACTTCGAACTCTGAAAAAGCCAGAAGTACATATCCAACAGCTAGACAATGCAAGGCTAGATTAGCCAGAGAGAGATTATTTCAATAAAATTTTTTCAGAAGCAGTGATAATAAAATAATGAGGATGATTCTTCTAGACCTGTAATATCAAAGATTTTCCATGATTGTTTCATTTAAAGTATTTCTAGCATTTATTCAATAGCGGTTTAGTATCACAGAAAACTTTTTTCTTTTAGTTCAAACACAGCTGCTTCTGACCCTGAGAAGCTGTGTGACCTTGGGAATTTGCTTAACCACTGTTACTCACAACTGTCCTCCTGGAGAAGCAGAGAAAATTGCTATGGGACTACCGGGAACGCTAGGTGAGATGATGATATAAATGACCAGGCATGTAAAAGTGTCCATACGTGGCATACTTCATGGTATTCTTACTGGGAAATTTAATATTGGGATCATCTTCCAAATGAACTGTGAGGCCCCTTCAAATCAGAATATGGCCTACCTTGATCCCTAACAACCTGCACAATAAATTATTCTTTTGAGACTAAATTAACAAAGAAATTTACTGGAAATCAAGCTGAGAGTTAACACACATAATGCAATTTGAGCTCAAGTAAGTGCTAAATTGGGTGGGTAGTGATTATATATAGATTCAATAAAAGTGCAGAGAAGAGATCAATCAGAATACTTTATAGATGAGTGATTTCTGTCCTGGGACTTGCAGGATAAACATGACCTTGGAGGTAAATAAACTATAGGAGGAGAGAGGAAGAGAGAGGGTGTTAGGAGGAACCAACAGCCAGCAACTAATAAATATTATACACACACACATATTCCTTTATCTTTCCAGAAACTTCATGAGGTAGGTACTATTATAATCCCCTTTTTTACAGATAAACAAACAGACAGAGAGAGATGAAGTAGCTTGCTCAGGTCACAGAAAAAAAAGCTGGAGTCAGGACATAAATACAGTTTAGCTCCAGGGTTCGTATGTTTAACCACAGAGAGTCATCAAGGTAAGTCTGGATATATTTAAGCAGTACACTGAGTATATATCACTGTGTCAGTTGTAAACAACAGAATCCTCTCACTAGTTTAAGTGGGTATATATGTATATACCTAATTTTTTAAATAGGTATTTACATATATATCCATTGGCAGGTTCTCTGAACTAATTTTTAAATACGTATATATGTATATATCCAAAAGGCAGTTCAAAGAACCTTTTGGTAGGTCAGAGAACCAAGCTCGAATTCTACTTAGCCAGAAAAATATATGGTGGAAGAAAGCCAAATCACATCACAGATGTCTTCCAACAAAAATAACACTAATACTGTCTTCCAGTGTTTGTTGCCACAAAAACTGTCACATCCTCTTCTCAAGAGCCAGAAGTTCCTGATATTGCACTTAACCAAAGAGCAGCCTTTTCATGAGCAAGGAGCCTTGCACTGCTACCTTTTCCTCACCCTAGTGCTAAGTGCAACTGACTGGCAACAAGTCCATACCCTAGCTGCAAGAGAGTCTAGAAAATGTAGGGGTTTTTTTTGTTTGGTTTGCTTTTTTAAAAGATTTTATCTACAGGAGGCTGGAATCACAATATGGAAAGCTAACACAAAGTTAGAATGATAAAAGATCACAAAATCTACTACACACACAGATTAACAGGTAGGCTGAGAAGTTTGGGTGAATAATGCCATCCACATAAAATAGGAGCAGATCATGTTGGTACAACTTCACTTCATTTGAAATAATTTACTTTTTTTAACAAAGGCCATAGTTGTCTTACAACATTGAGACATTTTCAAGCATAAAGATGTTAATTCATGTAATTCAAAAACTAGGAACATCAATTACTTGGTGACTTTCCCCCCAACTATTTCAAAATGTTATAACATAACAAGATGCATCATTTTTCCTGTAGGAACAAGCAAAAGATATTCATTTAGGATGCTGGCCATATGCTGGGTTGGCTAAAAAGTCCACTTAGTTTTTTCCATCAAATAAAAGACATGTTTTGAATTTTCACCAAAAACTTAATTGATTTGGATATTTCGAGTTTGTCGGCTACCTCCGAATATTGGCTTCTAGTGGGTAGAGGCCAAGGGTGCTGCTAAACATCTTCCAATGCATAAGACAGCCCCACAGCAAACAATAATTTGGCCAAAATGTCAATAGTACCAAGAACCTTTGCAAAGCACTCTTGACATGTTCAGTCAGTCATAGCACCTACTCCACAAAACTTATTTTTGCATTTCAGTTTCATTTTTACCTTTCTTGAAATAATAAAGCATATTATGCCAAAAACATTGTGCATCTTCTTCAATATTAAAATGGCTGCACAGCCCTGGCTGGTGTAGCTCAGTGGATTGAGCACGGGCCTGCGAACCAAAGGACAGAGGTTCGATTCCCAGTCAGGGCACATGCCTGGGTTACAGGCCAGTTCCCAGCAGGGGATGTACAACAGACAACCATACATTGATATTTCTCTCCCTCTCTCCTTCCCTTCCCCTCTAAAGATAAATAAATAAAATCTTTTTTAAATGGCTGCACAGATATTCACCAATTCTGTTGTTTTTTAATGCACGCTGATAGGACAGCTGTCACAATACAATTTAAGAAAATCATTTTGAATAAAGTTAAAGTAACATATCTATTGGACATCTGTATGTTCTCTTTGGAGAACTGTACTGTATTCAGGTTCTTTGCTTATTTTTCAATTGGGCTGGGTTTTTGGGGGGACAGGGGTTGGTGTTGAGTTTTGCAAGTTCTTTATAAATTGTGGATATTAACCACTTATCAGAGGTATTGGCAAATATATCCTCCCATTCTGTGGGTTGTCTTTTTATTTTGTTGATGATTTCCTTTGCTGTGCAAACCCTTTTTAGTTTGATGTTGTCCCATTTGTTTATTATTTTCTTTTGTTTCCCTTGTCTAGAGAGATATATCCAATGAAACATTGCTACAAACAATGTCCGAGATTTTGCTGCCAATGTTTCTTCTATGATTTTTACTGTTTTAGGTCTAACATTTAAGTCTTTGATCCATTTTGAATTTATCCTTGTATGTGGCATAAGAAGGTGGTCTAGTTTCATTTTTCTACATGTATCTGTCCAATTTTCCCAGCACCATTTATTGAACAAACTGTCTTCAGCCCACTGTTTGTGCTTGCTTCCCTTATTGAATATTAATTGACTACAGAGTTGTAGGTTGAAACTTTGAATGGTGGCAATATAACTTTATTTTTGTGGTAATAAAAATGCAATATAAAGTGTTTTTGTTTCTAGTTCCTTATGTTTCAGGAAAGTTAGCTACAGATGATGGAATACAGTGTTTCTGAATAAAGTCTAAGAATACAGACATAAAGACACATTTCTAAATGTGAATTATGGGTAAAGCAGGTATAATAGAATATTAATACATATTATTTCTAGTGTGGAAACATAGATTGACAGAACCATTTTAAAACTGATAGTGGAATCATGGAACAGCATAATTTTGGAGCATCATTAATGTTAAACTTTTCTTCAAGAGCTATGTGAATTTATTGTAATTTACATCCACATAACATTTTATGTTATGAAATAAGGAAAATTAAGATCAACAATAACAATTAAAAGAGCAGGTGCTTTTTACTGGTTACTTAATACACAGTATACTATGCTAAGCATTATATATATATAATTTATTCTAGCTGAATTCTATACCCTTTACTTACCTGAATTTAAATGCAGGAAAATATTTCACAATTCTCCTCAGAAACATTTCTGTAGTTCCAAAATGCTGCATAAAAATGTGAGCATACCCCAAGGATAATAATCCCAAGAGGATAAAGGTAAAATCTCCACTCATGTGTATTTATGAAACCTCAGTGTGGAAATCAGAAGGAGTGGCAGCAAAGAAAACTGGGTGGGCGAGGACAGCAAACAGTCACGCATGTGAATGGAAAGAGAGAAGGTTCTCTTTACCTGTTTTGTGACTTAATAAAACAGTGGACGTTAAGGGTTTCGCTGTATTGTTGATATTTATTTACCATTTAATAATCCTGACAGTTATGAAAACCATTTCTTTTGCAAAATAGTTGATTGTTAAAGACTGAAGAAATTTTCAGCAAGATTTGTAAGTTTTTAATGAGTACAACATTGACTGGAGGGAATAGATGGATGATCTTGTGTGGGAGGAGGCCCTAGATATGGGGCTAAAAATAATGCCCAGACTCTCCCTAAAATGCACCAGTATCCACTGCAATGCTCACAGAAAACACTTTGCCACTTTATTGGTTTTAATAAATAAACTAATATACTGATGATCCATTTTTAAATGGCTGAATATTCATCTTTCCACGAGGCCAAACTTGACGTGACCCCGGAGACTTGTTCTATTACCTTGTTACAGCTCTCTTAGCCAAGGGAGTGGGGGGGTTTAAACCCACAGCTGCATTCATTTCTTTCAAGTTGAAAATTAAAGAAGAATATAAGTAAAGTTTAAAAAAAACTTAAAAAATTACATTTTTTATCTTACTTTTAAATCATAAGATTGCCTTATTTAACAGACATAAGCTTAAAACTGAAAAATAATCAGCATCATGGCTTTATTGAAAAAGACGTAATTAGTTATGCCAAGAACGTATCAGTGGAATTGGAGTTTGAGAGCTGGAAACAGAATTGGTCACGGACACGACGAGTCACCTGAACATCCAAGTTCACTTACAACTGCTGAGAAGTACATATTTCTTTACTAAGAATATCTTCTGACAATATTTCCTTAAGAAAAGAAAAAGGACTGACCAGTGGATCAGAGACAGATTCATTTTTTCCACAGGCCACAGAAATGACCACTCAGCGAGACATCAAATTGACTCAACTTGCCACCAGCTTGAAGGTGCCTTCCTAACACACGATGCATTTTCCTCGGTGATAATGCTGAAATAATTTGTAAAGCAATAAAAAAAACAGCTGTTGGCATCTTTATGTTGTCACATATTTATGAAATTCCGGGTCTCAAAATACTGTGGCAGAGAGACAGGGAAGTTTCCTAGAAGGTGGATCTAACACGCAGCTGTCAGCTTTGCTCAATTTGTTGATGCCTGAAATTGACAGACACAGAGCAAAATAAAATTTTGACTATGTGACCCCCCGGGAATATCCTTGCACAATTTTACCTGTTTTTAAATAATTTAAAACATTATTTTATGTTAAACAAACATATATAATAAGATGTTTTTCAAACATACCCTGTAATTTGGATAGAAGAGAGATTTTTAAAAAGTTCTTACTGCAGGCTAAAGTGGGCAATGGCCACTCTACTTCTACAGGTAAATTTGCATTTATTGGAATGCTGAACTTAAATTTTTCATAAGATCTGCTTAACCCTTCTTAAGCATTAAAATTGTAGTGGGACCTCATTTGATACCAGATCATTTCCAATGTGATCATCAGTTACAATAACTATCATGACTGAGCAACAAAGAAAGTCATTCAATCGCAGTTGCAATAGCAAAAAGATTCGGATTCGGTATGGACTCCCATTTCTGTCCGTTACTTACTGGTGGTGTGATACTGGACGTGCAATTTCTCTGCAACTTTCTTTACTAATGGGGATAAAACTACATCTCCTCAAGAGTATACTAAGGTGCAAAAGCATTTAGGACTCTTACATCTTCTTAATGAACTGACCCTTATCACAGGAAATGTTCCATTTTATCTCTGGTTATACTTCTTTTTCTAAAGTCTTTTTTTGTCAACTATTATTAGTGCAAGCGCCACCATTTTGTTTTTATTGTTATTTAGTGTATACATGATACACGTTCTTCTATCCTTTCACTTTT
>PVKM010008043.1:0-20114 GCA_004027735.1 Carollia perspicillata | reverse complement strand
CATCTGTCTTTTCATTAGAGTGCTGTTTGCATTTCACATAAATGCATTTCACAAGACATTTCACAAATGTCTTGCTGTGTTTTCTATCTCTCCGTTCCCTGTTCATTTTTCCTGCTTTCCTTTAGGGAAGATGGAGTATTTTTTAAAAATGATTTCAGTTCATTTCCACAGTTGGTTTATAAACTACACTCGTTTTTTTAAATTTTGTGTGTGGTTGCTGTAGGACCTACAATATGTATACGCCTTTCATTTAATGCAGTCTACCTTCAATTAACACCATACCACACGGCGTTCACGACAGTGCTCTGTGTCCACTCCCCTGCCTCTGCTTCATGGTTTCTCATTTCACTCAATACATGTTATAAACGTCATAATGCAAGTTATTATGTTTGCTTGGAGCAATTTTCTTTAAAACCTTTTTAATCTTTTTATTTATTTGTTTTTAAATATTTTTATCGATTATGCTATTATAGTTTTCCCCCTATAACCCTCCCTGCCCTGACCCCCAACCCTCCAGCATTCCCCCCTTAGTTCATGTCCATGGGTTGTACATATAAGTTCTCTGAGTTCTCTGTTTCCTATACCATTTTTATCTCTCCCCATCTATTTTATGCCTACTAATTATTTATGCTTCTTCTTCACTGTACCTTCCCCCCCATTCCTCCCTCCCTTCTCCCCACTGAAATCCCTCTATGTGAGGTCCATTTCTCTGATTCTGTTCCTGTTCTAGTTCTTTGCTTAGTTTTTGTGTTCATTGTTTTCCTTTTCTTTTAGGTTCATTTGTTCATAGTTGAGAGTTTGTTGTCATTTTACTGTTTATATTTTTGAGCATCTTCTTTTTCTTAGTAAGTCCCTTTAACATTTCATATAATAATGGCTTGGTGATGATGAACTACTTTAACTTGACCTTCTCTGGAAAGCACTTTATCTACCCTTCCAATTTAAATGAAAGCTTTGCTGGATAGATTAATCTTGAATGTAGGTCCTTGCCTTTCATGACTTCAAATACTTCTTTCCAGCCCCTTCTTGCCTGCAAGGTTTCTTTTGAGAAATCAGCTGATAGCCTTATGGGAACTCCTTTGTAGGTAACTCTCTCCTCTTGCTGATTTTAAGATTCTCTCCTTATCTTTAATCTGGGGTAACTTAATGATGATGTGCCTTGGTGTGTTCCTCTTTGGGTCCAACTTTTTTGGGACTCTCTGGGCTTCCTGGACTTCCTGGAAATCTATTTCCTTCACCAGCTTGGGGAAGTTTTCCATCATTATTTGTTCACATAAGTTTTCAATTTCTTGCTGTTGTTCTCCTTCTGGCACCCCTATGATTCAGATGTTGGAATGTTTCGGGTTGTCCCAGGGGTTCTGTAAGTCTCTTGTCACTTTTTTTTTAAATTTATCTTTAGAGGGGAAGGGAAGAAAAGAGGGAGAGAAATATCAATGTACTTTTTTGAATTCTTGTTTCTACATTCTGTTCTGGGTGGATGTTTATTTTTTCCTTTTATTCCAAATTGTTGCTTTGGGTCCTGGTTTCCTTCCTGTCACTGTTGGTTCCCTGAATATTTTGCTTTATTTCATTTTGAGTATCTTTCATTTGTGTTTTCATTTTTCAACCAAGCTCAATCAGATCTGTGAGCATGTTGATTACAGGGCTTTAAATTCTCCACCAGATAGGCTGGTTATCTCATCACTTAGTTCTCTTTCTGAAATTTTGCTCTGTTCTTTCCTTTGGGCCATACAATCTTTTATATTTGCCTAGATATTTACCATTTTGAGTGCTCTTCATTTCCTGTGTTGATACGAATTTCTAGTGCCCTTTTTCTTCTACCTAAGGAAGTTCTCTCCTCGATTATGTCTGATATCAAGTGTGACTTTTGTCCCTCCATGTGTCAGGTATGCCTCCCTTCTCCCCAGGCTGTTTTTAAGTCTGCTCTTTATTACTGGTTTTCAGTAATTTGATTATTACATGCTTTGATGTGGTTTCTTCTGCTTGGGGCTCACTGAACATCTTGGATGTGTGGGCTTAGAGTTTCGGTCACCTTTGGATCATGTCTAGCCATGATTAATTCAAAGACTTTTTCTGACTTCCTCCAATATTTCTGAGAGTCCATCTGTACATGTACTAGACGACTGGAGGTACAGGTTGCTGAGGCTCCGCTCATTTTTTTCAGTTTTTTTTTCCTCTGTCTGATCAATCTGATCAATTTTGATCAACTGCCAGACACTGACTTACATTACTGAGGGCCAAATCTTGCTGCCTTCCTTTAGGCTGTGGATTTAGTCCTGGCACGATTACATATCTTGAAGATCAGTTCGACTGCTTCCAGGCTTGCTCCTCAGGCCTCTCATGGCAAGGGCCAGATGAGACTGTTCTGGGACTAACGCAGCCCCTGACTGAGCCCTGACTCTTCTGAGACCTCCACCAAACGCCCATGGATGAAGACCTTTCTCCATCACCGTTTGTGCGAGCTTTACGTGAACTTGAAGAACTGTTTGGCCTATTGCATTTCTTTGTTCTTTGTCTTCCTCCACACACAGACAGATCACCACACAGTCAAACCCTTAAGGGGATTACTCTGACAATTTATGAGAGTCCTCTCTTGTACAACTCCTTCCTCTCTGTTCCTGTTCCCCTTAAATTTAGTTGCTTTATCTACTCCAAATTGTAATCCCTGTCCACCTAACTCCTTGGCTTCTCCCTCCCTGCTCTGCCTTCAAGCAATAGTCTGAGGTTATCACACAGTTTACCTCCTTTTTTCTCCTACAGGAATCACAGTCTTTAACCGACTATTATGCAATATGTTAAAAACATTCCATATATTTTGTCTGGTTTCAAGTTGTTTATGTTGGGACGTCAATTCCCATAGCAGTTAATCCCTTGTGATTAGAAGCAGAAGTCCTCTAAGGGTTAAATAAGATATTTTTGTGAAGTTACTTATATACTGTGAATCACTACCCAAGTATTAGCACACAAAAACACATCTTGATAGACCGAATCATATGCCTCAAGGTCCAGATTCTTTTTTATTCTCCTGCAAAGACTAGTAAATGAAGGAGAACACGACCATGCATAAGCTGAAATATTCTAGAAAGGTTAATTTCCCCCAAATCAAAATTTCCAAATTACTTGGCACATGAAATTTCTCTGAGAAGTGTTCCTTTTTACAACGTACTGACCCTATCAAAATGCAAATACATAACTCTTGGAAAGAATAGCATTTTATAGTCCCAATTAATGAGACTGCAGTTAGAAGTGCTCATCTGTTGGTCCCATGAACCATTACAGCACCGAGGGTCAGGTGCCTGAATAGTGGGTGGAGGAGAATGAGGTTGAAGAAGAAAGTCCATTACTAATGGGCGAGAAGGAGGGCAGAATTATTGACTTCACAGCTTTGCTCAGGGCAGGCCCTGCGGGAAAGGATTTGTCTGTCTGCTATATTTCCCTTGGGTACTATCTGTAATTACTATCACAGCTCATTGATTTTCAATTCTTTCTATTAATACATTTATTGGCCATTCTGACATTATTACAATCTGTCCAGCTCTGCTTCTTTAGTGGAGAATATCTCTTCCAAAATATGACTTTTGCAAGTGCAGCTACTTTTTGCCTGCATTAAAAAAAATGGTCTTCTCCTATGAGCAATAACACAGATTCTGCATATGTTTTTCCTTGAAGCCAGGTAGTGACATGCCAACATTTCACCACAGATCACAGGATCTGAAATAGTGGGTCATCAGAGCATGTTCAAGGATAAGCAAGTTTATATGAACAAGATAATTCTACCAATTCACTAGGTAATTTGCCTCCTGTCCCACAGTAGGGGAGGGAGTAATGAGGCTCTGGTACAGGCTAATCAAATAGCATTTTTATAATGCCTTTTCTTTTCCTCTGATAAAGTCATTACAGTTACACTATCTTACTATAAGCTTTAACACAGAGATGTATATTAAATCTTTGCTAAATTAAACAGAATAGTTTACTGAGGACGAGAAGAAGTCAGGTTTACTGTTGTTTTTCCCCACTAAAGCTACAGAATTTTAATGTAATTGCCTTACATAAGCACTGCATGGCATATGTCTAGTATCAGCAACAAAACTTACGCCCATCTCTATTTTTTGTAATGAAAGCCTAAGGATTGGGGTCTTTTCCAAAAAAGTACCTACCTCAAAATCCTACTTATTGTGATGCTGGCTCTCACAATAAGTAACACCTGAATCAATCACTACTTATTGAGCTTTGCCTCTCTATAAACTCTTTGTGCTGGGATGATAAGAAATAAGCAGAAACATAAAGGATAAGCTCTGCTCATAAGGAAGTTCCAATCGAGGTGGCTTAATGGTGCTAGTCAGTTCTCTGTAACACAGGAATGTCCGCCTCGCCTTGTTATGAATGTCCTGCAGAATGGTTTGCAGGAGGTACTGTAAGCTGCCTCCTGGGAAAAGGCCATCACTCTCTTCTGCCCCACCTCTCAGTGAGGGCGCTCGGGGGGGTCTCTGCTCTGGGTAGGGCTGCCACTTTCTGCTAAAGAGCGACAGAGAATACAAATGAACCTATGCTGTCTGCCCCCTACCTGTATGCTTCCCAGCTGCAAGGCTGTGGCATAGACGTTGGGCTCTCTCCCCACAATGAACACTGAGGGGTCTTGTGCCACATAATTACTGACTGCTTGGAGCACTTAAAATTGGCAAAATAGCCAACATCTATCCATCCATCCATCCATCCACTCATCTTCCCCCCCACCACCACCACACTATTGCCACCACTCTTTATCTGCCCATCCAAGGATCAAAGGTGTACTGCCTCTGCAAGAGCAGAGAGACTAATGACCGAGGGTGGCAGCACTGCCGTGATTGGTGGAAGGACTCAGGCCAGCTCCTTCCCTGGGGCAGAGTCTTCATGTCTCAGAAAACAGTGAGGGTCACTGGGAAATGTTTCTTTCTTGTCTCCCTCTGACAACTCTGCACCTGTGTTTCTTTTCAAAATACATATTTTTGTTTAGAGAGCTCTCCTTTTCTTTTTTAAGACGTGTTTCTTTAAGGAGTTTCAAACATACAACAATGGAGCAAGAACAGGTCAACAAGCCACTCTGCACCCAGCTTCAGTGGTGGTGGGATCCTGACCAGTCTTGCTGCTACTCGTGTCCAGTCTTCCCTCCATTTCATTCTGCAGCACATCCCACACATGTGATCATTCGTCTGTAAGTATACCAAGGACTACCCTGCAAGTGTGGGAACTCCGAACTCCTTAGGAAAAAAATTGTCGCCAAATGCCATCATCACACTAAAATCTCAGGTTACTCTTATGTTAAATTAATAATTCATTTCTGGCTCCATTATTCTGTTTTTTACAAGATAAAAATCTAACCAGAATTTAAAATGTATCTCCAGATATATTTAAATAAAAGTTCAAATAAAAAAGGGCCTCAATTTGAGATAAATCCACTTTTACAATTATAAATTAGCATCTCTGTAATTTGTTCTTTACTAAACGCCTTATGAAAAGTACATCAGTAGAAATGAAAACAATGGAACCCTTTTTATTCCTGTTTTTCTTCAAAAGGAGAATATTTATTCAGCATCCACCTTAGGCAGGGGGCTCCTGGGAGGCCGGTGGCTCACTTAACTTCCTAGGTAAGGAGAAACAAGCAGATGAAGACCTGCTGGGACCACACCTCTGGCACCTGGATGAGCAGGCACCTGAGGTCAAGTCTCACTTTAAAGTCTGTCTATGTATTTCCACTTCCACACACAGGTAGCTTCCCTGTAGCAGAGTTGTTAAGCTCATAACTAGAAATGCCTTCTCCCACTCCTTGCCCCTTACGAGGACCCCAGACTGCCAGCCTAAACCGGGGAAGGCATTGTTCCTCTCTGACATCCCCGCTGTACAGAGGAGGGCCTACAGGCCCAGAGCTCTGATGTAACTTCCCAAAGTCACTCAAGCTGGCAAAAGGCAGGGCTAGGACTACAATCAGGTTTCCTGGGCTTGGGCCAGTGCCCTTTCTCTGCATCCTGGAGTTCTAGTGCTCTTCACCTGCTTTCGTCTTTTGCTTGATTACAGGTCAGAGCATCCAATGGCTGGCCGTATTTGGGAAGCCCTGGTGGCAGCAGGACACAAGTGCCGAAGGTCAAAAAGGTATTCCAACACTCCTCGCAGTACCCCGAAGTATATCCCGAGACCACATGCCTTTCCCGTGGGCTGCTTAGCAGCATGCACTGTGTTACCAACAAGCCAGAAGAAAACCAAAGTCACATTTCCGGAGACTGCAATCATTATCTACTTAGTTATCACAAAACTAAGGATGCAAGAATCAGGGAATGCCAAACAGAAGGAAGGTACACAGAGGTGGTGTCAATATGCCAGCCTATCCACCCAGGTCGCACAGGTACAAGATGAAGACCTTTGCCACCAATAAGAATGTGTATTTCCAGGATTTCCAACTTTTATTTCCATGTTCACAACAACCCTATGAGGAAGATGAAACAGGTTTATAACGAGCTATTGAATGGTTTCACGTTTTTCACCTGTCAGTTATAATGCCTGGATGATGAGATCAATAAAGTGAGGATTTACTGAGCACTTATCATGTGCCAGGAACTATCAGAAGAATAAAAGAAATAGTTCTTGCCCTCTAAGCACTTACGACCTGATTCAAGAAACGCAAGCACATCCACAGGCAGAGTGGCTGTCCTTAACTGACCCTCAGTCTTTCTTGGGGCTCTGAAATATGCGCATAAGGTCCTGACTCCCCTGAAGGTGTGGGGGACGTAAAGACCAGCTCACAGGAACAGACCTAAGGGGCTAGTTATAGCAAAAAGGAGAGGACAAAGGAATGCCTTCATGGTTCATGAACAGGAGGTCCATGGAGAGTAGCACATCCTTGCAATGCTGCCTGTAGCCTGAAAGGCAGGCTAACTTTTCTTTCCTGAAAGACTGGAGGTTAATGCCTGAGTCTTATAAACTGAATCTCAGAACTAGGTTTTCCAGAGTAATTTCAGAGTCCAACCAATGCACCAACTTCAGGCTTCCTCATTCATTGCCAAGACACACAGACGCACTCCTATCACCTTTTGTTCATTGTAACCAACACATCGCATCATTTGAAAAAGCCATAATCATACATGTGATTAAGCTCATCACTGTGTTTACATCTTCTTTTGAAGACTCAAACTTCAGCCTTAATAATAAATGTGGAAAGAGTCCCATAAGACTGAAATCAAAAATAACCTTCAGAATTCTAGCACTCCTTAGCTAAAAATAGTTCTGAGACTTCAAAATTATATACTATGTTATCCATCCCATTAGCACCAAAGAACTCTAGTACAGTGACTGAAATGAAGTTCACTAAAATTTTATCTCCAATTCTAAAGAAGAGCTGATTTAAAGTATTACAAATTACTAAACACAAATTACTGTATTCTGCAAATAGTTGCCATAATTCATTTCATTAATCACTGCTGGCTGCTTCTCCTGAAGCTTTACTGTAAAAGAAAATGAAATATACCCGTTATATATTTTAAAACTACACAAAAAACTAAGAAAAAGAATAAAATCAAGGTTCTACTTCCCTTCAAATTACGGTTAAAATACCGATATCAGCTCTATTCACAAGGAGGAAGAGAACTGATTTTAATGAACCGGCATTAAGTAAAACCAATGAACCTACAATTTTTCCTTTCCCTGTTTGGGGACAGAAAAAAAGACTTCTGTAAATGTTTGTGCTGTAAAACCTCTAGGAATATTGGGGTTTTCTGTACCTAAACTGTTAATGCAAACTTTACTTCAGAACTGAAAAATAATAGTAAAGGGAGGGTAGTACTGAGATATCATTAGAGATTCCCTGGACCAGTGACAATCATACACTATCCTGGCTCTGACCAGTGGCCCAACTAGCATTTTCTGACTTTTTTCCTGTTCTTTTTTGCCTTCCTCCAACATGATGACTTGAGTGGATGTGCCAGTATTCAAGTTGAAGAATAAATGTATTGTGAAATAAAAACCAACACTGTGGAATACACCGCTCAGTCACTTTTCCGGCAGCACAAGGAAAAAGCCTACCCTCTCTGAATGAGATGTTATAGTCTGCATCACTTGTTAGACTCAAGCATGGGTTGTGCAGAAATGTATTCCATTAAACTGATGCTAATACATTTACATTAAAAAATACAGAACTCCAAATAATAAAACAAATCTTCCCGTGGTTAGGTTAAACCAAAAAGGTAAGAACTAGTTACCTTGGAGGATGGAGAGTTTAACTTGATAAGGCAGGCTAGAAAATCCAGGTGGAACAATAGCTTTCTCTGAAGGTTTGGCCACACTGAACAAATAATATTAACAGCTGCCACACAGGCTTTTCTTCCGTGATGCTCTATTGCCTAAGTCTTGAGCTGAAACTATGCAATCAGTCACCGTGTCAGGTACAGAACTCTGGAGTTGTGGTATGGCTTGACCTGGTCCACAAAGTTCATTTCGGAGCTATGAACATCAACCCTGAACATGAAAGTAAAGTGATATCCTCCACGTGACAAGGGTGTTTCAGACACAGGCTTACAAAGAAGTGGAGAAACATGCGCTAAGGTGTCACACACCCTGACACACAGTGCCCCTGAACGAGGAAGGTATTGGAGAAAGCCCACCCACGCTGCCACCCAGACCCAGTAGAAATCCTTTTGGAACAACAATATTTAAGACCTTGAATGTCAGCCCATGTGAACTGACACACCCTGATTTTCATAGCAGTGAGGTTTTATTCACATTTAAATTTTATTTTGATTGTTCAAGTACAAAATAATGCTAATGTTTAGTTTTGACTTTTTGAATAAGAGATACACTAATCCAATTCAGGAGAAGTATTTATGTAATTTACACCATTTTCCCACGCATCTGTACTGTCGCGGTGGTGGTGGTTTAGTAAGATAAGTAGGTAGTGTGCACTCCTGCTCACTTAAATTCAAAACGTAGTCAGCTGATGCCGCAAGCGATCACACTGCCCTTATTATGATTGTAATTGGTGAAGCTATAATTGTTAACAATTATAAAGTACCTGACATCCTTTATAGGAAATCTAGCTGTGCTCTTAAACCTTTATATTTTTAGTAGCCATAAATTAATTCGTCAATTTGGCTATGCATTGTGAAATAAAATTTCTTTTGCTTTTATGCTCAAACTCAGTGACCTCAATTTTACCAACGGTCCCCTCTCCCCTCATGCCATGAAAAAAGATAGACACAAATGTCAAAAGAGCAATCTACCCAAAAAACAGTGACATTTCCATACCTGGACTTTGTAGTTTCCTAAGAAAGAACCAAGATATTTTGACACTGAGTTTATATTCGCATTCCATTTTTTTAGTACTTCCTCTTTGCTTTGGATTTGTATTTGTTTTTCAAACATTCACCAATTTAAATAAAGCCATGCGGTTCTTTTAAGGTCACTAAACCTCCCTCATTTCAGGGAGTTATCTTTTCCAAGTCAGTAATATTTGAGGTTGCAAATGGGTGAGAATCAACCGCAGGCTCAGATGATGTTACTCAAGAGAATAAAGCTGAGGCGAGGGAACAACCCTGCCAACCTCAGGATGCTCTGGGGATAATATAGTTCCAGACACTGAATTCTGGCACCATGGCCATTCTGATCAAGCACAGATTTTTACATATCAACCCACTATCATGAAGACCAGGGGTGTGGCGAGGCCAGAAGCTCCTGCTTACCCCTTGTTCAGATTCCAGAAGCTCTGTTTTGACTCTGACTGCCGGCATCCCATCAAGCATTAACATTCTGTTTCCAAGGGGGGTGGTGTTCTGAGAAGGAAGAAGAGAGAGAGGGGGTTCAGCGTTAAAGCTTTCGAAGGAGGACACATCTGGTCGAGTCTGCCTTCGCTGCAGTGCACTTGGTGCCGCTGAAGCTAATTTTTTAACAATGAAGTATAATTAAATGAGAGTATCGGCATAACCAATTATCTCCTCATTCTGAACTTTCATTTGAAATAATGACCAAGAAGTTGAATTAATCAGTCTGATTCTCTGACCTCAGGGTTGGAGGTCAGACTGTAATAAACCAGAGTAAGGAAACATTACATTAATTTATATGAGGCTGGGACAATTCATCACACTTCTGCCATAGGAGAAGGAAATCTAAGGCAAGTTTCTTTCTTCTTTAGTTATGGAGGCTGTATTGCGTCTAGAAACCCATAAAAAAGAAAACAGATAAAAAGAATTTATATGTTCTCAAATTATTGGCTCAAATTCTTGAAAACCAGATAATATAGTTCTAGACACTGAATTTTGGCACCATGGCCATTCTGATCAAGCACAAATTTTTACATATCAACCCCAAACATCTTTAAAAAACAACTAACCCAGGCCTTGGATTAAGAGTGAATTTTTAAGCTGAAGTCATAACCAAAGAATAAATAATGGGTTTTTTGTTGTTGTTCTGGTATATGCTGGTCTCAGTCAGCCTCCTCTTAAATAGAAAACCTTATTTCTACTGTGGCTCAATGGAATTTCAAACTATATTAATAGAAAGACTAAGTCAAGATTATTTTCTGCTAATTGTCATTGCTTTGGGGGTTTTCTGAAGTCAATAACCTACGAAGGTAGTCAGAAAGCCTCATATCAGGGCTTGCGTCAGGCCAGAATCCGGCTCATGTTTTCAAACATGTTGAGAGCACCAACTTTCGCCTAGCATACTGACTAAACCCCAAAATTGAAATGATTAAATCTGACTGAGTTTTCAGAATGGTTCCTTTGCTCCCTTACTGAATGTAACTACGTGACCCTAAAGTGATCTTATTAAAAGAAAGAGGTGTGATTCTAAAACATTTCGTCTACCTGGAAGCAAAGGTTAATATCCTTTCTAAACCTCAGGTTTTTAGCCTTTCTTACAGTGGAGTTAAATGAGAACAACTTCCACTTCAATAAATCTCAAATTAAATGTTTTTATTACCAAATAATACCAACAGAGTGCAGTATAGTGAAGCTCTAATTATTTCTCCTGTTTCTTGACTCCTCTTTTTGTTTAACAAAAATACTCTTAGAAATAAAATTTATAGGGTCTCTTATTACAACTATTTGCTGCAAAATATCAATAAGGAAAAGCAAATTTATTCTTCAATTAACAAATGAACATTTACAAATTTCATGGTACCTCGTCTACTAGGTAATAAAAAGAAGAAAATAAATGACTGTCATGTCCTTTCCTTAGAAATGCACATTACTATTAAAATGGACAGGATACTGTTTTTAATCTTTGCTTTTAACTTGTCCATGTTTGGGGGGATTTTGCATCCTAATAGACGGCTCAGAGCAGCAGGAACTTTCCTGGCGAGCTCAGTTAATTTGTTCCAAGCTTGACATCCTTTCATGGAGGCTGGCGAGTTGTTTACACATCAAGCATGGATCTCACATCCCAGTGTGTCGTTTGCTTCCGTGGTCGGAAGCAGCCAGCTTGGCTCGCCACCATCCAGCCTCAGGAAAGCCTTCTAGCAGCGACCAGCCCTCAGCACTCCCCGCCTGGCACAGCAGCCCCGAATCTGCTGTAACAAAGCATCCCGTGGGCTGTTTAGTTGGTAGACAATGAAGGATGAGTTGATACTGTTTCCTACCCCAGAGGAGGTCTTGTTCCGAGGAAAAAGGGAGATGCTCTGCAAAGGAGGGGAGAAGACAAAGAGCGATCCTGGGAAGGCAGGTTTAATGAACTGTTAGAATCTGATTAGAGGCTAATGTCCCTTTTAGTGCTTTGTACCAATTTACAGCTGATATACTTGAACCATTTTCCTCACTGGCTGTGATAAACTCGTTAGTTTAAAAAATGCAAGCTAACCAGAGTCTTTGAGGTTAAAAACGGATACATCACGAAAACCTGACTGGGATCATGTTCCACGGAACACATTTAATATCAGTGTATGTTCAGGATGGTTTTCTTTTTATTGTTGTTCTTGAATAATTCTACATGCGTTAAAGAAGGGTGTGCATTTCAGTTTCATGTAAAAGTGGAAAAAATAAAAGACATTTTCAAAATATTTTTAAGATGTTAAGCTTACCCTGGAAATATTTCTCTTTCCCTGATTTTCCAGGATCCACGACCACACCCATAATAAACACCAGAAATGACAATGTTCACGGCTAAGGAACCAGTCCTTAATTATCAAACTCTTTCGACCGGTGCAGATTCAATCTGCATGTGTGCCTGAAAGTGATCCCGTAAGTATGTATGAAGCATGTTGACCTCTGCATTCAGGATTCTAACCCTGTTTAGCAAAACATAGGCACTGAGCATCATGACATCTCCCGGAGCGTCCAGAAAGGGGTACGGTGTTCACAGAGCGCGTGGTGACTGCACAGCACCGAGTACAGTCCTGGGGAAAAGACACTGATAGATTTATCTCTCTCAGCTAAAACCAAACATATACAATCTCAGGTGACTGTAGACTTTCAATATGTAATCAGCTGTAATAATTTGAAATTGCTGTCAAACATATCCTGCCATGATATTAATCAAAACACATTTGCTGTGGAATCAATAGCCTCATTGATTCCCAAGAGGTAAATAAAATTACACAGTCATCAACTGTAGTAACATGGTTCTCTTTGTATATTTATGTTGTAACATTTTGGTATTACACAACCCTATATAACGTATACATGTGCGAGTACATCCATACATACATGTACATATACACATAGGTGTGCGCCTAAGTTATTTTGTACGAGTAAATGTTGTCAATTAAAGCAAAAGCTACCACCAGATTCATTAGCTGGCTGCTGGTCGATTACATGTGAATGAATGAGAATGGTACTCTGGATATTCCTATTTGGCAAATGAGGCCTGGCAATAAAACCGTGCAGCTGATAGAGCTCCCTCCCCTACTCAGAAACTGTATAAACACAACCACCACGGGTCTTCCCAAATCAAAATATTGTGAGTGGAACATGCGGGAAGGAAAGAGACTGACACTCAATGGTCATATCTCAGAAAAACATAGAATGGGGTGTGACTTTCCGGGCTAACCACTCCAGTCTGCCCTCCTGCTCCCTCCTGATTATGGGTCATCTAATTCGTACAACTGTAGCAAGAAAGAGTTGGCCAGTCGATATTCAACAGACCTAATTTTAAACAAGGCTTTCCTTCATAAGCCAAAAATGGCTGCTGGTGTTTTGATTTCTCAAGGTACAGGGCAGAGTCACTTGAATATGTATCCATCTTAAATTTTCATTTTTGGCTTCAGGTGATGAGAAATACGAATAGCCCCCACCCTTACCCACATTATGTTAAACGGTGTAGCAATTCAGGATTCACTGCACCACACTGATTAAGGCATTTTCATAGAAGATTCTTAAAGCTTTACAATAAAGTGTTCCAACTGGGTAAAAGTATCAACCTTTCTATACATTTTTCTATAAAAAAAGTACATTTTTCTATAGAAAAGTACATTTTTCTATAGAAAAAGCAAAAGAATCAGATTATAAGAAAATTAGATTTTTGCTAAAAAAAAATTAGAGAAGTCAACCTCTCCCCTTCTTTCATTGTTGATTCTATTATAGTTGTCCCAACCTTTTTTCCCCCCTTGCCCGGCTCTAGCCAGCCCAGCCCTCTAGCCCACAGTCAATCCCCTCTCCCTTGTCCGGGGTCCGTGCGTCATTCATACATGTTCTTTGCCTAGTCCCTTCCCCTTCCTTCCACCATCCCCCACCCCAATCCTCCCCTCCTACAGCTGTCAGTCTGTTCCACATTTCCACGTCTCTGGTTCTATTTTTCTCATTCGTTTATTTTGTCCATTAGATTCCAGCTATAAATGAGGTCATATGGATTTGTCTTTCACCAACTGGCTTATTTCACTTAGCATAACAGTCTCCAGTTCCATCGCTGCAGTGGGATCACTGGGTCATAAGGTGGCTTCATTTTTAATTTTTTGAGGAAATTCCATACTGCTTTCCACAGTGGCTGCACCAGTCTGCATTCCCACCAACAGTGCACTAGGGGTCCCTTTTCTCCACATCTTCGCCAGCACTTGTTTGTTGATTAGTTTATGATGGTCATCCTGACCTGTGTGAGGTGGCATCTCACTGTGGTTCTAATTTGCATCTCTCTGACGGCTAATGATATTGAGCATTTTTTCATGTCTATGGGCCCTCTGTATGCCCCCTTAGAGAAGTGTCTATTCAGGTCCTTTGCCCATTTTTTAATTGGTTTCTTTGTCTTCCTGGTGTTGAGTCATATGAGTTCTTTATATATTTTGAAGAGTAAACCCTTGTCTGATGTATCCTTGGTAAACATGTTCTCCCATATAGTTGGTTCCCTTTTCATTTTGATGGTTTCTTTATCTGTGCAGAAATTTTTAATTTGATGTCATCCCATTTTTTAATTTTTTTATTTCCCTTGCCCTGGGAGATGTATCAGCAAAAATACTGCCACATGGGATGTTTGAAATTTTACTGCCTATGCTTTCTGCTAGAACTTTTATGGCATCATGACTTATATTTAAATCCTTTATCCATTTTGAGTATCTTCTGGTGTATGGTGTAGGCCGGTTTCATTTTTTTGCATGTACCAGTACAATTCTCCTAACACCATTTACTGGAAAGGCCATTTCTACACCATTGTATGCTTGTGCCCCATTTGTCAAATATTAATTGACCAGAGACCTGAGTTTATTTCTGGGCTCTCTATTCCGTTCCATTGATCTATGTGTCTGTTCTTATGCCAGTACCAGACAGTCTTCATTACAGTGGCCATGTAATGGAGTTTGATATCAGGTATTGTGATCCCTCCAACTTTTGTTCTTTCTCAGGATTGCTGAGGCTATCTGGGGTATTTTTTGGTTCCATATAAATTTTTGGAATATCTGTCCTCGATATATTCATATGTGAAGAATGCCACTGGTATTTGGCAAAGCAGTGGGATACAAAGTCAATATTCAGAAATTGAGGGCATTTTTGTACACCAACAATAAATTATGAGAAAGAAAAACTAAGAAAAAATCTCATTTACTATAGCCACAAGAAAAATAAAGTACCTAAGAATAAGTTTAACCAAGGATGTAAAAGACCTGTACTCAGAAATGTACAGAACACTGAAGAAAGAAATTAAGGAAGATACAAATAAATGGAAGCATATACCGTGTGAATGGAGTGGAAAAATTAATATCATTAAAATGTGCATATTACCCAAAGGAATCTACAGTTTCAGTGCAATCCCTATTTAAATACCAATGGCATACTTCACAGGTCTCCCCTTTCTGGAGTCACCTCTACCATAACAATGGACTAGAATTATACTCAGCCAATGGTTTCAGTTATCTCTTACTATGCAAAAAAAACACATGGTAGGATAAAACAACAACCATTTTATTATTCTTGGTAGCAAACATAAAGCCTACTACTTGCATATTTACTATGGACCAAATCCTGTGCTTACAGTAGTAACCCAAGAGGCCAATGCTGTATGATCTGGAGTTGAGTCATCTCCTACACAGGACAGGAGGTTATACTGCTCAAGGTCACAAGACTGGTTAAGTATATCACTCTATTGCAAACCAAATGAGTCTGAACTCAAGATGAGCTACTAACCACCTCTTGTTCTCTCTCTCTCCTCTCCCCCTCTCCCTCCCCTCTTCCTCCTTAAATATCTCATAATTAATTTAGCAAGCACATCCCATCCTGATTCAACATCCAGAAAAATCTATGGTATTAACATTTGCTACCCAGTGTTTCAAAGGTATTCTTATCCTCAATGGCCCTTTCAGTATTTTCATTATCGTTTCGTAGATGCTATAGGAACTTAATCTTGTACTCATGAGCGATACATTTGGACATCACATTTCACCTATTACCACTTTTGATTAATGTAAAAGCATATTTTTCTCTGCTCACATGTCCTCAGATTAAGTCAGTTTTGTAAAGGGCATATACCCCACATTACCAAAAAATCATCATCTCAAATATGGACTTTGCCTTTCCAGCCCAGCCATTTCTCTTTCATTGCTTTGCAGCACGAGAGAATAGATGTTACACTGAGGACTGTATTTTAATGACAGAACTAAGAGTCAAACTACAGATCCGCTGGGACTCTCAATTGAAACCCCCTTCAGTGGTTTCAATGATCCACATACACATCATTCTGAAATATCTGTCATCAGTGTCAAAAACCAAACCCTCCCATAAATACCTGACACTGAAACGTGGAATTGTGACTCTCCTAAGACTGGTAAAACTCTTGTGTGCAATGTAGTAGTTTACATTTTCCCGACAGCAAATATCATTTTATTTCCTATGCTGGCAAAGTGCTAAATTACCACCACAATGAATAGTTTTTGTTAATATTTTAGAAATGTGATCTGAGCTTCTAAGTAACACTTTCAGCCCCAGAATTAATTCGAACTGTAATAGATTATTATTTTTGTCACATTCGAAAGCACTGCAAGCATTGTGGATTGTAAGTGGGCCAACTCTCTCCAGAAACATACACTGAGGATCGCTGCTAATCCTAAATCATCTTATTTTCATTCTATCTACGCCACGTTCGTCAACATAAGGCACAGTGTGAGATAATGGGCAAGCCAGAGACTAGAGAACAGAAACCAGGTAAAAAAAAAAAAAGATTTGGTATGGCTGCAACAGAGTGCTCATTGGAGAAGAAACTGGAGATGAGACCAGACAGGTAAGTTGGGGTTAGATAACGATGGATCTTACATGTTATGGTAATCCATTTATTCATTCGAAAATACTTCTTTAATGCCTGCTGTGCGTCAGTTGTTAGGGGTACTGAGTGCAAGATAGAAAGGCTTGAGGTGAATGCAGAAGGTATGTGTTTTGGCATCACCCAATAGGCAGCCACAGGAGTCCTGATGGCTTCCTAAGCAAAAGCATAACGTGTTTTAAGATTTGTGTTTAGAAAGACAGCACTTGAATTAATTTGGAAGATGACTTAACATGCGGGATTTGATGCAGGAGGGAGAGCAACCAGGCCACAGGCCATCACAAAAGCCCAGTGGATAGGTGGTAAGAGCTTAAACTGAGGCAGTGGCAGTGGGAATAAGGAGGGGAAAGAATCCTGGCGAGTTTATAGGGAGCTTGAGCAGCCTTTGGTGAACGACGAGGAAGAGGGCGTGTGGTGGTGAGGAGGTGAGAGGAGTGTCGAAGGAGGCGCTGCTTTTCCAGACGGCACACGAAGGCCGAGACAGGAAGTCCAGAAAGAAAAGTCAACCGTGTCATACACTCCTCCAATACCCTATAAAGGACCTACCACACTCGAGAATACATGAATATTTGGGTATATTGTTTCATTCCAATATGTTTTTGTTTACATACAGAGGAAGTTTTCTCTTAAACTGAGGATGTTCCAATCCTATAATAGATATATAAAGTCAAATCTATCCAAATGTGGAATCATACAAGTTTGATTGAAATAAAGGAGTACAAGTTCAAGAGTACTGAACATTAGCATTTCCCTTTATGAGAATCACGTGGATAGTAATGAAAAACCACCCAGAACACTGACCAGAGTATGTAATGAAATAACGTCACTGGTTCTCTGTGCCTAGAGAGAATGAAGATTACTATCAAGTATTAAGTCATTTATTTTCTGTGGGAAACAAAGGAAATGACTATTGACCTATATTTCCACCTTTCTTGGTCTATGATGATGTCAAGTGGCTCCTTATCAAATCCAAAATGAATCACCTTATTAAAACATGGGCTGTAGAGTGTCTGTCTGCTGCATGGCCTGAAGAAACAGTACTGAAGAGTTGGGAATAAGTAAAAGAATTTTGAGGAGAAATAAAAATCCAAGTTAATTTTTTAAAATTGTAACTATTCTAATGAAAACAAAAATGGGAAAGATCAACCTTCAAGTTCTCCTCCGTGGTCAGAAAAATGGGTCAAGGGTTAAACACATAAATTAGGTTTCCCCCTTCCTCCAAGAATCTATATTCACTTCCCTTCTTGTTTCATACTGTGAACACTCATTTAGTTAAGGGTTAGTACCAAACATAATATAATATTCCTTGAAAACCCTAGGCACGATATTGATTTTTCATGTAGGCTTCAAAAAAGTAGCAGAAAATAAACTTTACAGTTTCTTTCATCCCAGAAGTATTGTCAAAGCATCTGAAAGTATTATATTCATGGGTTTGTCATGTTGTCAAGGGTGTAAGAAAACTAATTGCTATTAAAAGATGGTATTAACAATTGTCTGGCCACCCACATCAGACGCATACGAAATGGACGTGCAGTTCCTCTCTCTCTTTCTCCCCAAACTCCGTACCCAGGGGATGCAGCGGAGAAAAACATTCCTAGTCGCTTACCAATGGCCAAATGCACAGGCTCAACCCGAAATGAACTGTCCATTTTCAAGTACTGTAGATCCACCTCTAGCTTTGATTTTTTTCCACATTTCATAAATGACGGTCTTTCATCATCATAATTCATGTTGATGTATAATCCAAATCCTAAACTAATTTGACATTTTTGGGGACAATGCCCTTCCATATTTACTTCCACGTGATCTCAGTATCATTGGCAAGAATTTAGATTACCTGTTACCTTTTCTAAAGCACTCTGTCTCCCACGTCTAGACCTTTTCTGTGCGCTTTTCTGATTTTAGGGAAGTGTGAGTTAGAGTGCTGTCCAGAACACGGGACCAATGAACGGATGCTTGGGTCGACGGAACAACCCATTTGGTGTACAACACTGTCATGGTTGTAGTTTCCTTATCTGTAACACGCAGATAACTTTCTACCTCACAGAACAGTTTTACAGATACAGTGAGACAATGCATATACAGTGCTTTAGCATGTTACAAGTATGTTAATAGTTAATATTTAAAATTTTAAATTAACAGTAACAGTAATACTGTTTCATGCATTCTTCTAAAACTTACCTTTAGAAATGGATGTCTTAATCCAAGTTTTGTTTGACTCTCTGCAGAAGCTACTGAATTTTATATGTTAGATTCTCTATATGAACTATTATATGACTGAAGTGAAAATGATAGAGTTGTGAAAAATACCAATGATGGAAGACTGATCTGCACAATTAACATATATTTGTCACGATGGATGGCAACAGTGAACTATTTTATCTGTTTAAAGCTGCAAAGACGCATGCCAATCACATAGGGCCACAACCTGCCTCTGCATGGACACCCTAAGGAGGACATTTCATAGTCTCTAACTGCCAGACACAACCATGAAGTGACTGGAAAACCAGCGCCTCTGATGTAGTGTTAGAAAGCCCTGACTTAGGACAATCGTCACACGATTGCCCCAAAATATACTGCTACTCAATCTACTGTTATTTACTGAAGAAGATACCTACCGAGTGGCCTGTAATTGAGCTGTGGAAAACTTGCAAAATTATTTGATGAAAACAGAAGAACTACATAGGAGATAAAATAAGAGGCTGAAGGTTTAAAGTTTGCCTGTGTTTAGGGCAATACGAAGCCATAATTATCAACACCTCTATGCCATTACCCAGGCTGGAGGACATCTCAAAAGTCCTCCCCCATCTCTGCATTTTCTCATTGATCAACCTTCTCTATCCCAACTCAGAAATTCCATAGGGTGTGAATGTAAATTAATTAAATCCAGGGCTGTTTTATCCCTTGCCTGGGTACTTTCAATTTTCATCTCACAGCACGCATAAACTAATTACTAAAATTCTGCAGAACACCAAAATATACACTATATTTTTTGCTGATCTGCCACAAATGTAAGTATAATTTTGATTCACTCTTGTGGAATGGCTATTGTTATGTTGGCTGTTGTCATTGTTTTTATTTGACCATCTAAGGGAAAAGAGGTCAGTGTCCCTGACTAAATGGTCAGGTATTGCATGTTTTAAAAATTCTTGCAGCACACTGGTTAAAAATTACTGGTCGGACAAAATAAAATTCAGAAAAGAAACAAAATTCATTCAGCCGAAACCTGAAGCACACTCTTTTATTAGGGAATTATAACTGCAAGGTGTTTACTCAGGTCTTGCTTCTTCCTGCCAGCCTCTTCATAAACCTGCCCCATGAAAACAGAAAGAGTATAATTTTGAACCTGTATAACTTATTGTACCCAGGAAGTTTCTATGACCTCTTCCTGCTATTCGATACTGACTATGGCTAGAATAAATGTT
>PVKM010008042.1:0-40716 GCA_004027735.1 Carollia perspicillata | reverse complement strand
GAGTCAGCTAGTTTCCCATGGAGGAAAGCCATTAGTGAGAACTATGAATCACCGGGGAACCGGATCAAGGAGTGTGGTTGGATCCCTGCAAACCTTCTTCACTTTCAGAAACCTGACTCCTACTTGGGTGCTGCTGTTGATAGGGTCCTTGTGCTCTCTTCATGTGTGTGGATGGTCTTCATTATACAACTGAGGGGATATGTCTTTCTGGAGCCAACTATCTCAAGGGTAGGTCACCATTCCTCCTCTACAGGTTCCAAGTGTGGTTTAAAGCAGTCAATGACCAACAGTGACAGATCCCAGGAATCCCGAGGGAACATTCCCTCAGCATTCTGGTTCTTACAGGGCTTCCTGAAGGATCCAGAGATTTCATTCTCTTTAACTCAGACCTTTCAGACCTAGCCCCACTGTGTGTTTGAATTCACCAGGAATTAAATGGAAAACCTAAGATTTATTGAGCAATCAGAATGTCTCGGGCACTGGGATGAACACTTTATTGTCAGAAGCTTATTCAAAATTCACAACAACCTTATGATGGAGTTATGTTTATGATGCACATTTTGTAGATGGGATTTCTGAGACCCAGGATGGTTAGTTAACAAGTCCTAGGCTACTGCTTCTTAGACTTCAATGAGTTTGTGATTCACCTGAGGATCTGGTTGAAATGTATTTTCTTTTTTAAATTGTTGTTCAAGTACAGTTGTCTCCATTTCCCCACCACCACTTCCCACCCCACCCCACCCATCTCCACCTGCCATCCTCAATCTTATCCCCCTTTGGCTTTGTCCATGTGTCCTTTACACGTGTTCCTTGGTTATCCTTCTCTTTCCCTGTTATCCCCTCACTGTTCCCTTCTGGTTACTGTCAGTTTGTTCTTTATTTCCATGACACTGGTTCTGTTTTGCTCACTCATTTGTTTTGTTGATTAGGTTCCACTTTTAGGCGAGATCATATGGTATTTGTCTTTCACTGTCTGACTTATTTCACTTAGCAGAATGCACTCCAGATCCATCCATGCTGTCATGAAGGGTGGGAGCTCCTTCTTTCTTTCTGCTGCGTAGTATTCCATTGTGTAAATGTACCACAGTTTTTTAGTCCACTCATTCACTGATGGGCACTTAGGTTGCTTCCAACACTTGGCTATTGTAAATTGTGCTGCTATGAACATTGGGGTGCATAGGTTCTTTAGGAATGGTGTTTGAGGATTCTTAGGGTATAATCCCAGTAGTGGAATTGCTGGGTCAAGAGGCAATTCCATTTCCAGTTTTCTGAGGCAATTCCATACTGCTCTCCACAGTAGCTGTACCAGTCTGCATTCCCACCAGCAGTGTACTGGGGTGCTCTTTTCTCCACAGCCTCGCCAGCACTTGTTTGTTGGTTTGTTTATAATGTTGGTTCTGATTGGTGTGAAGTGGTATCTATTGTGGTTTTAATTTGCATTTCTCTGATGGCTAGTGATGCTGAGCATCCTTCCATATGTCTCTGGGCCCTCTGTATGTCCTCCTTGGAGGAGTGTCTGTGTAGGTCCTTTGCCCATTTTTTAAATTGGGTTGTTTGTCTTCCTGGTGTGGAGTCATGTGAGTTCTTTATATATTTTGGAGGTCAAACCCTTGTTTGAGGTATCATTTGCAAATGTGTTGGTTCCTTTTTTGTTTTGCTGATGTTTTTTTTAAGCTGTGCAGAAGCTTTTTATTTTGATGAAGTCCTGTTTGTTTATTCTTTCCTTCATGTCCCTTGCTGTAGGGGATGTATCAGTGAAAATATTGTTGCATGGAATATCTGACATTTTCCTGCCTATGTTCTTCTCTAGGGCTTTATGGGGTTGTGACTTATATTTAAATTTTTTGTCCATCTTGAGTTTGTTTTTGTGTATGGTGTTAGTTGGTGGTAAAGTTTGATTTTTTTCTATTTAAATTATTTTATTGTTGTTCAATTACAGTTGTCTGCATTTTTTTCATGTAGCTGTCCATAAATGACCCCAAATAGCCTCAGCAATTTTGAGAAAGAAGAACAAAATATGAGGGATCACAATACATGGCATCAAAGTATATTACAAGGCCATGGTAATCAAAATAGTCTGGTACTGGTATAAGAACAGACACATAGATCAATCAATGGAACAGAACAGAGAGCCCAGAAATAAACCCAAGTCTCTATGGTCAATTAATATTCAACAAAGGGAAGAGAAGCATAAAGTGGAGTATGAATAACCTGTTCAACAAATGGTGTTGGGAGATCTGGGCAGCTACATACATTTTCTGATCTTGTAAGGACTGAGGTAAGGGCTGAGATTCTGTATTTCTAATAAGTTTGTAGGTGATGCGGATGCTGCTGGTTGGGGGACTGCACTGAGAGCTGGTAAGGGACAGAGCTGAGAATCTCTTACACTCACTTGGAGCTTTTCCTCTTCATCTCCCTGTGCTGCTGTTCTTTCTTGTTACAGCTATGACAACCTTCTTTTCCAGTTCATTCACAAGTCTGGGAGGCACGAATGTCCTTGCTTCCTAACATGAAGACCCACAAGTACTCTCCCTCTACCTCTGTGGCTCCCTGTCACTAGCTCACTTGTTATTCTGCTCACCTCCTGCCTTTACTCTTCCCCGCACAACCACAAGGCTTGTGCTGTCATGTGCCTCACAGGACTCTCCTCAATGTCTCCTCCTCAGAGAGGAT
Organism: Carollia perspicillata; assembly: GCA_004027735.1. Taxonomy (NCBI): domain Eukaryota; kingdom Metazoa; phylum Chordata; class Mammalia; order Chiroptera; family Phyllostomidae; genus Carollia; species Carollia perspicillata. Next base: position 38,043 of record PVKM010008042.1, on the reverse strand, counting down.
GCGATCTGAAAAAGCCTTGCCCCTGTAAGCCGCCCCATTCCTTCTCTTATCCTTCCATAAGCATCTTCATAGCATTTATCACTCCCAGATAGAATAGTTCATATGTATATATATATAGCTAATTGTTATTGTTAATTACCTATCTCCCTCCTTAGCATGCAAGCTCTGTCAATTTGGTTCACTATTTTATCTTTAACATCTTGACCAGTACTTGCAACATAGTGAAGCTCAATAATTATTTTTGAGAAAAATCAATTGAGATTATGAATGAATCAGTGAATATGGTCTAACTTCCTAATATAAAATCAAAAAAACCTAACATTTTTGGAGCACATGTAGTAACAGAAAATATGATCTCATTTGATTCTTATAAAAACATTTAGTGCTGTTATCATTAGTCCAAGTTTTCCGATGAGAAAACTGAAGCTCAGAAAGGGACACTAATGTGCTAAGGTCACACAGCTATTAAATGACAGAATTAGATTTTTCAACTGGAATTAATTCTCCTAAAGTCACCAAAAAGTCACTGTAGTGGGCATGTGATGCCACCATTGTTTCCATGGTAACAGGTCACATCAATAACTTTGGTGAAGGATCAACTGGATGGAGATTGAGCTTGGAGAGTGGGACCTCCTGTTGGAATCACAAATATTTAAACAAGCTAGAAAAAATTGGATGACTGGCTTAGTAAATTAATTTTTATTTTCTCCACTTTCCATTTTTATTTTATAAGCTTCCTCCTGTGCAGGAAAAATGATTCCACTTGATGCTTGCTTTTTAATTTTACAAAAATGACCTCTGCTACATGGAAAAATATGTTTTGTCATCAAGAATGTGCATGTTTAACCCCAGTACCAGGGGGTCACTTCTTATAGCAGGCATGTTATCTCTGAGTGGAAGGAGAGAGAATAGGGAGCTGGGATTGCATTTTGTACCCAGTGCCGTGAGCAATTTCTGGTGCATTGTAAATAGTTAAATAAGAATAACCTCTTCCTGATCTTGCAAGCAGGTTAGTGGGTGTATTTAAATCACTCACAAAAGAGTATATTTTATAGGCAGAAAGAGCAGAGAAGGGTGTGTGATCAGCTAGAATGGCAGAGGCTCAGTATTGAAGCTTTGAGCTTAACATGGTTTGACAGTGATCTTGAAAGTCCTGCTTTAAAGGGGAGAGCAGCATCCCTTCCATTGCCAGTAATCAGAGACATCCTCTTGCACATAAACCTTTATTCTCTGGGCAGCTAGGTCAGCTCTGGGTACCCCAGAGTTCTGCCAGTGTCACCACTTGGCCCATGAAACTGGGGACTACCAAGGCTTTTCAAAGTATTGTTTCTTCCAAAGACAAAGATCCAGGTTAAGGACTGTGGAGGCTGTGTAAGAAGCCAGGAGAAGCACAGTGTACAAGTCACAAGGATACAAGTGATTGTGTTCTTGGAGGCCTTCTGCATTTGAGTTGGGCAGGAAATGGAGGCTGACTCCAAATCCAGTACCCAAACTTTGAGAATGGGTAGGAGTTCTAGTCAATTAATGATGTATAATACTAGTGATAATAAAAAAAGAACAGCAACATTAGTACATAGAAAACACCTTGAGTTTCCTACTTTTCAGTAATCTCCCTGTCTTCACAGGGGCAGCCACAGGGTATAGGCCCCAGGAGCTTCATTTATTGAAGGTCTTTAAATCCGTTTTCTGGCCCAGTGTTTCAGTCAGGGTCCCAGTAGGACAGCATATTCAAATTTATTTGAGGAGTGTTCAACTAAGTGGTGATTTACAAATGTAAATTTACAAACTTACAAATAAGAGGAATATTCAACAAAATGGCAATTAACAAAAGTAAATGACAACCAGGCCCAAGTCCAGGGTCCCAAGAGTCAAGCTCAGAGGTGCCATCAGTGATTCTGGCTCAGGACATGCAGGGAGGGCCTTCTTTTCAGAGTGCTCCTTAATGATGCACATGACGGCCATCAGGATGTCTAGAGAAACCCAGTGACAACTCCCTGGATGGTTCTGTCATTAGAGTAATAATTTGAATCAATAGTGTAGTAAAGCTGCCATACGTTTATTTCACCCAAGAGATTAAGTGAACAATTATATAAATCATTCTGCAGAAAAAACCCAAATGCTCCAGATGCAAAGAGAGACAGTTTACGTGTCCCTCACCAAATGCTCTTCCTTTAGTACACTTACTTTTTGCTGCTTTATCATCAGACCCTGAATTCCCACATTCAGAAAGGATACTCTTATAAACTTGCTGCATTTTATATTCTAGCTGGGGAACTCAAGAAGTGTGTGTGTGTGTGTGTGTGTGTGTGTGTGTGTGTGTGTGTGTGTTAAACATCCCAGGATGCACAGTGCAGCCTCATCACCATGTACATAGCAGAAGCTCACTCAGTGTTTGTGGATAGTGGCCACAATAGTTATTGTTTAAAATAGTTACAGTGACCTGACTGCTGAGCACATTGGGTTTCTCCTGATGATGAGGTTTCACTTCTTTCTGCCTTCCCTTTTCAGCATATTGAACCACAAACACAACCCTAACGTGTTTGAAACTTCCACTGCAATGGCTTTATTTTCATATTTGCCAGAGGGAGATGTAGCCGGGAGCATCTCAAGCATTGGAGGCAGGATTAACTTCCAGAGGCCAGCTTTCCATTTCGCTCCATGTTATCTAGAGGGTTCTCTAATATACATTCAGTAGTTTGAATTTGGTCATAATTACAGTCTTATTATTCTCACCAGCTTTACTTATCTCATTATTTCCTCCCTCCTGTGATAGAGGTCAATAGAACATCCCTTTTATTAGCCACTTACTCCTTCTGTCTAGTAGTTCAACACTGATTGATTCACTTATGGTCCTTCTTTGTAGTTAACTTTACTGACATTTGAGATTCCACCCCTGGAGTCCTTTCACTGGGCACAAGCAGCCCAGTTCTCTAGATCAGAGGTTCATTATCATTAATTTTATTAGAAGGAAGTTGAGTTTCATTATTATTCAATGAGCACCACTTTATTTTTATACTCCCTTTCCCTCTACTTGTCATGGAGGTTGGCTCTTCTATCTCTGAGTAAGTTTTAAAAAAAATTTGTAGTCTTCTTTCCAAAATTTTTGTAGCAGCTGAAAGGGCTAAGACTAACATCTAAAATGTGCACCTTCATAAGAAAGGACATGACCTCATGCCCAGGCATAAACAGATTGGCAGGGCCTTGTTAAGGTGTATGTGTGTGCGAGATGAGACACAGGTATGTACTGTCAATGGCCCATTTTATTGATTCATTCAACAAATATTTGTTGGGCATCTCTTCAGTGTTCACTGATAAAGGTACTGAATCATTCTAAACCATCATTTCCTGCTCCTCTTAACCCTGTCTGAACTTTCCCTGGAGAATATGCTCATAATTTGTCTTTCTGTTAGCTTCTATCCTGATGATAAATTTACAGCATATATACCATTGTGAACAAATGCCATAAATTTTATTTTATCCATTTTACAATTTATGAAGATGCTTTTATAATATTTTGATAGTTCCTTCATATTTCTAACAACCACTGTTGGAAATTCCCTGTCTGGGAATGGCAGGGTAGGGGTGGGTAAGACAAATATAACTACCCTAAGCTACATTTAGGGCTCAAGGGTTATTACTGGCACCTGTGTAGCATGCCCAGGTGGTGGCTATTCAGGTAAGTTTGGGGTACAGCACTGAGAGAAACTGTCAGATTAAGCTGTCTTTGAATGAACAATGAAATATTCTGAAATTATGGTTGGGTATTGCTCTACTGAGAGAAATTCACAGTAGGTATCTCCATCTTCTTAGTCAAGCCCAGTCCACCACAGTCCAGGTGGGATTGGGAAAAGTGAGACTGCAGTTTCTCCTGGGAATACTGCTAAACTAGTTCTCCCAGCTCCCACTGGGAGTAGTTAATAGGGTTAGTAGGCGGAGTGAGTTCCCCAATGATGCCCCAATTCCCCAGGCAGTTGTAACACCAACATCAGAGACATTCAGTTATAGGAGTTACTTTGGGATCTCAGGCAACACAATTCTTTATTTGGTCCTCTAGCTTGTTGGCATCTAACATCAGAATCTCCTGGAGGGAACATAAAAATATAGACTGCCTGGTCTCAGCCCCTGAGTTTCTGATTCAGTGGGTCTGGGGCACAGTGTGAGAATTTTCACTCTTAAGTTCTCAGGTGATGCTGGCACTGCTGGCCCTAGGACATGTATTTATTCTGTCCTCCTCTTATGTATTTTTTTCATACTTTCATAGGGTTAATTTCCTTGTGAGGAGAATATAACCTAAGGGATATGCCTTTGGCTAGGGAAAGTTTTTTAAAGAAATATTATTGTTTCAAACATAAGAACATAATAATAAACACCTCTGTGCCAACTCCATATTTAACAAGTGGTAGCAGTTGGTCATATCCATAACAATAGCTATTGCTCATGTAGGTGACTTAGATGGCATAGCTCATTTGCTTCTAACACAACTATATGAGAATGGTACTCCTACTGTCTTCACATTACAGGGGAGGAGACTGAGGCCCAGAGAGGTTTAAAGTCACTTGCCCAAATACCATTAGCTAGCAGGTGGGATCCTAATTTTGAGCTCAGGGAGTCTGGCTTCAGGAAATCTGTGTTCTTCATCACCACAGGAAACTGCTTCTGAAGATTTTAGCTCCTTTTTTTCATTTTTTAAAGATTTGTTGAATTTATTAGGGTGATGTTGGTTAATAATGTATACATTTCAGGTGTACAGTTCTATAGCACATCACCTGTGTACTATAGTGTGTGTTTACCATCCAAAGTCAAGTCTCCTTTCATCACCATTTATCCCCTCTTATCCTCTTCTACCTCCCTCCACCTCCTTTCCCTTGGGTAATCACCATGCTGTTGTCTGTGTCCATGAGGATTTTTTTCTCAATCCCTTCAGTTTTTCACCCAGCTCCCCAACCCTCCACTCTGACAGCTGTCAGTCTGTTCTCTGTATCTATGAGTCTGTGTACGTTTTGTTTGTTAGTCTATTTTATTCAATAGATTTCACATACAAGTGAAATCATATGGTTCTTGTCCCTCTCTGACTGGCTTATTTCACTTAGCATAATACTCTTTATGTCCATCCATGCAGTTGCAAAGGGTAAGATTTCCTTCTTTTTTATGACTGAGTAGTATTTCATTGTATAAATAAATATACCGTAGCTTTTTATCAACTTATCTGCTGATGGACACTTGGTCTGCTTCCATATCTTGGCTATTGTAAATAACACTGCAATGAACATAGAGGTGCATATATTCTTTTGAATCAATGTTTCAGGTTTCTTTGGATATATTCCCAGTGGTGGAATTGCTGGGTCATAAGGCAGTCCCAGTTTTAGTTTTCTGAGGTGACTGCATCCTGTTCTCCACAGCGGCGGTACCAGTTTACATTCCCACCAACAGTGCACTAGGGTTCCATTTTCTCTGCATCCTTGCCAGCACTTGTTTGTTGATTTATTGGTGGTAGCCATTCTGACAGGTGTGAGGTGATGTCTTGTTATGGTTTTAATTTGCTTTTCTCGGACAATTAGTGACATTGAGCATCTTTTCATATGTCTAGTGGCCATCTGTATGTCCTCTTTGGAGAAGTGTCTATTCAGGTCCATTGTCCATTTTTAATTGGATTATTTGTTTTTTAGTCTTGAGTTGTATAAGTTCTTTATAAATTTTGGATATAAACCTCTTATCAGATGTCTTATTAGAGATTATGTTCTCCCATTCACTGTGTTGTTTTTTTATTTTGTTGATGGTTTCCTTTGCTATGCAAAAACTTTTTAGTTTGATATAGTTCCTTTGTTTATTTATTTATTTATTTTCTCTTGCCTGAGGACATACACCAGAAAAAAATATTGCTCTGGGAAATGTTTGAGATTTTACTGTCTATGTTTTTTCTGGGACTTTTATGGTTTAAATCTACAGCTTAAGTCTTTATTCCATTTTGAGATTATTCTTGTGTATGGTGTAAGAAGGTGGTCTAGTTATTTTTTGCACATATCTGTCCAATTTTCCCAACACCATTTATCAAATAGATTACATTTACCCCATTGTATGTTCTTGCCTCCTTTGGCAAATATTAATTGACCATTTAGGTATGGGTTTATTTCTGGGATGTATATTATGCCCGATTGATATACATGTCCCCATTTTTCCCCCATTAGTCTCTCTTGCCCTACTCATCCCCCACTTCCCACATTCAATCTCCACCCCGCACCCCCAGCATTGTCTTTATCCATGGTACCGTTATACATGTTCCTTGACTTGACCCTTCCCCTTCTTTACTCCATTATTCCCCTCCCCCCTCCTCTCTGGCCACCATCATTTTGTTCTTTATTTCCATGACACTGGTTCTATTTTGCTCACTCATTTGTTTTGTTGATTAGGTTCCACTTTTAGGTGAGATCATATGGTATTTGTCTTTTACTGCCTGACTTATTTCACTTAGCAGAATGCACTCCAGATCCATCCATGCTGTCATGAAGGGTGGGAGCTCCTTCTTTCTTTCTGCTGCATAGTATTCCATTGTGTAAATGTACCACAGTTTTTTGGTCCACTCATTCACTGATGGGCACTTAGGTTGCTTCCAACACTTGGCTATTGTAAATTGTGCTGCTATGAACATTGGGGTGCATAGGTTCTTTTGAATTGGTGTTTCAGGATTCTTAGGGTATAATCCCAGTAGTGGAATTGCTGGGTCAAGAGGCAGTTCCATTTCCAGTTTTCTGAGGCAATTCCATACTGCTCTCCACAGTAGCTGTACCAGTCTGCATTCCCACCAGCAGTGTACTGGGGTGCTCTTTTCTCCACAGCCTCGCCAGCACTTGTTTGTTGGTTTGTTTATAATGGTGGTTCTGATTGGTGTGAAGTGGTATCTCATTGTGGCTTTTTTTTTCTGTACACAATCTCATTGTGGTTTTAATTTGCATTTCTCTGATGGCTAGTGACACTGAGCATCCTTCCATATGTCTCTGGGCCCTCTGTATGTCCTCCTTGGAGGAGTGTTTGTTTAGGTCCTTTGCCCATTTTTTAAATTGGGTTGTTTGTCTTCCTGGTGTGGAGTCATGTGAGTTCTTTATATATTTTGGAGGTCAAACCCTTGTTTGAGGTATCATTTGCAAATATGTTGGTTCCTTTTTTGTTTTGCTGATGTTTTCTTTAGCTTTGCAGAAGCTTTTTATTTTGATGAAGTCCTGTTTGTTTATTCTTTCCTTCATGTCCCTTGCTGTAGGGGATGTATCAGTGAAAATATTGTTGCATGGAATATCTGACATTTTCCTGCCTATGTTCTTCTCTAGGGCTTTATGGGATTGAGACTTGTACTTAAATCTTTTGTCCATCTTGAGTTTGTTTTTATGTGTGGTGTAAATTGGTGGTCGAGTTTCAGTTTTTTGCATGTAGCTGTCCAGATATCCCAATGCCATTTATAGTTGTTGTTTTTATATTAGCACCATGCTGTTCTGACTACTGTGGCCTTGTAATATAGTTTGATATTATGTAGCATGATTCCTCCAACTTTGTTCTTCTTTTTAAAGATTGCTGTGGCTATTCAGGGTCAATTGTAGTTTCACGTAAATTATTGCAATATTTGTTCTAGTTGCGTGAAATATACCATTGGTATCCTGATAGAGATTGCATTGAATCTATAGATTGCTTTGGGTAGTATGGGCTTTGTAATGATGTTAATTCTAACTATGAATCTGGTATATGCTCCCACTTAATAGTGTCTTCGGTTTTTTTCTTTAGTGTCTTATAATTTTCTGAGTACAGGGTGTTTTACATCCTTGGTTAAATTTATTCTAGGTATTTTATTTTTTTGAATCAATTGTGCATGGGATGGTTTTCTTAGTTTCCCTTTCTGATAATTCATTATTGGTGTATATAATAACTGATTTATGGATATTTATTTTGTGTCCCTGCTATTCATTGTTCAGTTCTAGTAGGTTTTTTTTTGGTGGAATCTTGAGGGTTCCCTATTTATAGTATCTTGTCACCTGCAAATAAGGACAGTTTTAATTCTTCCTTTCCAGTTTAGATGCCTTTTCTTTCTTATTGTCTGATTGCTGTGGCCAGGACTTCCAGTACCATGTTGAATTAGAGTGGTGAAAGCTGACATCTCTGCCTTGTTCATGTCATAAAAGAAATCCTTTTAACTTTAGCCCATTGAGTATGATGATGGTTATGGGTTTGTTATATATGGCCTTTATTTTATTAAGGTATGTTCCCTTTATTCCAACTTTGCTGAGCATATTTTTAATAAAAAATGGATGCTATATTTTATCAAATTCTGCTTCTATTGATATGATCATGTAAAACATTACAGACTCAGTCAAAGTCCTCTTTGTACCCTATCCCTGATCTCATTTCCACTAATGCTGGTATTGACTCTCCTGGAGATGGTTGAATTCTAGGAGGACAGTATTAGGATCTTTTAATTGTGGCACTATCTTACTATTTTCTATATATTTGGTCATTTTATTCCTCAGGCCATAGAGAAAATGGGCAGACTTTTATTTAAAGGTCAATGCCTTCAACAGCTCTGTTCTTACCCACAGAGACATTCTTAGGTGTCCTAGAGAATGTGGTTGTCCTGCTCCCCAAGTCTCTGTCTCAGCATCTTGGATGGTCTTTCCAAGTATCAGTCACTCCTATCCCTTTGTCCCCACTGGCTGGCTCCATTTAGCCATCCTAGTCCCAGAGTGCTTGACTCCATTGCATATGGTTCATCCTTGCATATGGTCTCTTGATTGGTCTCTCCCACTGGGTGCCTCATTCATTTATTTATTCACTCATTTATCAATAAACATTTATGGAGCACCTGCTATGTACCAGGTTCTCTTCTAGGCCCTGGAAATACAGCAGTGCATAAACAAGGCAGACAGAAATCCCTGCCCTTCCAATGCTTATATGCCTGCTTCCCCCTTGTTCCCTATCTCCTGCTCTTTTCCAGATTTTTCCAAGCTCTGTGCTCTGTAGTCTAACCACCAGCCTGTTGTCCTCCTACATCTAGACCTGGTTCTCTGATCCTGGCCTCTGCTTCTCCAGAAAAACATTCAGGGTATAAATTCCTCTCTGAGCATGGGGTAACCATGAGCTTCAGACATTATATAAACCCAAGGTTTTCAAATTAGATATCTATTTAGTAGCAATAGGAGAAAAATCGTAGGTGAAAGTCCAAACTGTAAAGCAGATAAGAAAGAAGCTGCTGAGGCCCAAGTGAGGAACCCCTCTACCCTCATCTAGCCCATCATTTTCTATGGCAATTGTCAAGACTCTGGCACAACACCCTAGGGTGCCATAGAACACAGTTTAACATCCCCTCCAGCACAAGTTGTATGCTCACTGAGATGGAGAGTCTGGGTTGGGGCTCCTCCTGTTGAAATCCAGAGGCTGGGGGAAAACTGGTGAATGTTGCTCTACTCATTCCTCACATGTCACAGTTTTCTGAGGCCACTGGCTGGGCCTACATTTAGTTACTTGTTTTTTCCTCCAGTTGACCGACTTCCTGGGCTGCTCATTTTGTCATTGTGTTCTTTTGTTGTTGTTGTTATACTTGTCAGGACTTATTTTCTTTCAAGAAAGAGGGCTCAACTCACATATTATGAGAAATTGGCTCTGATGTGTATTCCTATTCCTTTTCCAAAGAAGTTTCCCTATACATTTTCTCAAAGGGTCATTAAACTCTAATAGGCTTCCCCACAAACTCCCCCCAGCACCCAAGTCTGACTTAAACAAGCATTTTCTGAAAACAAGGTGACTCTTATTTAAGGATTCTGAATGTATTCCAGTTCTTGGCAGTCTTAAGCACACAGCTGAATGCGTGCTAAGTCTAGCATGGATAATTACACCAGCTGTGACCTTTTAGAAACATGTATTTGGACTAAAGTGGTGTTTAGTCATTTTTGATTGACTTAGGTTTTACTTGGTTTATGTTTGGTAAACTTCAAATATTTGCTTTTGTGTAAGCTGGTTAAACTCCCAAAGACAAGTGCTGTGTATGGCCTGCTGTGTGGAAGGGCCGCTCTGTGATGTCAGTGGCACAACAGACTGAGGATGCTTATGCACGCGTGCATGCTCACACTTGTACACACAAAATTAGGGGCAAGCAGAGTGGCAGATGACACTTGGAAGTAAAACTAGCATGTCATTGCCATGCAGGGGTTGTGAAATCTGAAAGATCACTGGCTATTGGGAGACAGACATAGGCTTGTTATTGCTTTAAAGACAGTTCCCTTGTAGCTGCAGGGGCGGCAGGAGGCAAAGCTTGGAAATGAGCTGCTCTTCCATTTGTGCTCACCAGCCTAGGGTGGCCTTGGACAAACCTCTTAAACTCTCTGAGCCTCATTATTGCCATCCTCCAAAGGGGAGTGATGTGCCCTCTCTCTCTTGCACCCCTCCCTGCCACCCATGCTCTTGAAGAATTTGGGATTCTGCATATTAACTGTTGTCACACAGCTGGAATGCAATAATGGTATTGCATTGCGTCTGCGTTTGGGTTTTGTACCATCTGCTCATACTTCTGCAGACTCTTATTCGGTCATTCCCCCTTTATTGTATTCCCCACTCATAATTGCTCGATGTAGTAGGAGTTGCCAGACCCTGCTCACATACCCTGTCCTTACTATCTCAGTGGAAGCCTTTCTGACTTTCAGCTGGCAGAACCTGCATTTATTTCCTTGACTCTCCCTTACCACCCAAACTCACTCCATCAGACTGGCAGTTTTGAGAAAGTAGCATCCCTCCTACCCCCATGGCAGGGACATTCCCCTACCAAACCCAGTGACTGATGGGAATTGGTGTATACACCACACCCCAACTTCCTCAGCCCTCAGATGAGGTGATGCTGAGGTGCCTGTTCTATGCAGAATGCCAGTTCAGCATAGAGGGAAGGGCCTCAGTAGCCTGCAGTGGCAGCTGGTGTGAAAACACACGCTTTGCTGCTTCTTGAGTGTCTTCGCAACATGGTTGCTGATGTTTGGATAACCCAAGAGGGCAAGGTGGCAGTGGCAGTGTCTCCTATGACCTATGTTTCCTGCAGCTGGTGTAGCAAAAGACCAAAAACTTGGTGGCTTAACACAACGAAGATTTATTCTCTTATAGTTCTGTGGGTCAGAAGTACAAAGTCAGTTCACTGAGCCAAAAACAAGGGTCCGCAGGGTCATGCTTCCTCCAAAAGCTCTAGGGAGGACTAGTTCCTTGACTTTTCCAGCTTCTAGAAGCCATCCTCATTTCTTGGCTTGTGAATTTTTGGGTTGTCAAATCCTGTCTTTCTCTTTCTTATAAGGGCCCCTTGGAAAATCCATGATAATCTCCTTATCTCCAGACCCTTAATCACATCTGTAAAGCTCCTTTCATCATTTAAGAAAACATTCACAGATTCTAGGGATTAGAATATGGACAATATTTAGCCAACCACAACCTGCCCTCAGAGGCCACACACTATCTTCTCCACATTATCTAGAAATGAGTGAGTATGTCCAACACACATTCAAAGGAGGGGAATTAGGTTCCTCTTTTTGAAGGAAGGACTACAGACATATTTTAAAGCCATGAAAAAGGGCAATCTTGGTGCCAGCATACATACACCCCCATTTATGTTTCTTTTTCGTTTTGAAAAATCTCAGTTGCTAAGAGAGCTAATGTCCTGCACTGGCCTTCCTGCTCTTTCTCTGGGCTCAGCTGCCCTTCCTGGGATAGATTGCTTATAAGGACACCAAAGTAAAAGTAACACATTAACCTTAAGTTCCACTTTCTTCTGTCTCTTTTGCCTTGGTATGAGTGTGTGTGTGGGGGCAGGGGATGCCATAATTCATATTATTGAAAAATAAATTTTATACAGAGACTAGAGGTAACAAGAGATAAAAAGGACTAGAATTTTACATGGTCTGCCACTCTTTACCCATATGCTTTACTTAACCAGTATTTATGATAGCATACTACATGCCAAGCACTGGAACAGCTGGGGCAGAACAATGAGCATTGTGGGTACAGGGCCTGCTTCCAGGGGCTTCCAGTTCTGTGCAGCCTCAGACAGGGATAAAATGACCCCTCAGACACATTGTGGTCACAAGTGTCCCCTTCCTAGGCCCTTCTTCTCCCATTCCTTCTCTTTTCTTCTTTTTCTTTTGTAGTCTAAAAGCATTGGAACTTTGAAAAATAGCCAGAAATGGGGCTACTAGAATGCCCTTTTCTGTTACTACTATAAGTGCAACCCATTTCCATACGGACTCCACAGCCCAATTCTTGAATAGTAGAGAGACTGAGAAACTTATAGGTGATTTGGACAGTTCCCTTTGGAGCCATTATAGGAACCAACCTCCTCTGGTCTCAGAAGTGACAGAGTCTTTGGGCACCAAAGGACACCATGCTGCTGAACATCTTGGAGCCATTGACTTCAGCTTTGCCAGATGCTGCATCTTAGGGAAGAAGCAGGTCTTCCTGGTGGGGGTTGGCTACCAGCCTTGATAAGAATCTTCGTCAGCAACCTTTGGTAGCAAGAGTTGTCCCAGACAAACCTTTATGGCATTCCCATCAGCCTGTGTTTGCTTTTGTTCAGCCTTGATCCTGGCTTGGGCATTTTGTTTTGGTCCTGCTTGCATTTTTTGTTTATTTGTTTTTTAGAATGGCTTTACTGAGATATAATTCATGCACCATGCAATTTACCCATTTAAATTATACATTTCAGTATTTCTTAGTACATATTCATAGAGTTGGTCTACCATCCCCACAATTAGCCTTAGAACATTTTTATCACCCTTAAAAGGGACCCCATATCCATCTCCCCAGCACTAGGGAACTAATCTACTTTCTGTCTCTATAGATTTGCCTACTTGGATATTTTGTATAAATGGAACCATACAATATGTGGCATTTCCTGTTGGCTTCTTTCACTTAGCATAATGAAAATTTCCTTGGTTCTCAAGATTCACTCATGTTGTAGCATTTATCAGTACTTCATTCATTTTTATGGCAGAATATTACTTCATTTTGTGGATATATCATTCATTGGTTAATGGACACTTGGGGTTTTTTCTACCTTTTGGTTATTATGAATAATGCTGCTATCAATATTCATGTATAAATTTTTTTGTGGACATATGTTTTCATTTCTCTTGGGTGTATATCTAGGAGTGGAATTTCTGGGTCATGTGGTAACTTTCTGTTTACTTTTCTGAAGAACTGATAGACTGTTTTCCAAAGTAACTACACTATTTCACAATCCCATCAGCAATGCAGGAGAGTTCCAATTTCTCTACATCCTTGCCCACACTTTTTGTTATCTGTTGTTTTGGTTATAGCCATCCTAGTGGGTGTGGAGTGGTAGCTCACTGTGGCCTCCTTGGAGTTTAGCCTCTCTTGAAGCTTGACTTTCCATGTCTCCTTTGGCACCATCTCTCCACTTTTCTCCCAGTGCTGAGTTGATGGTAAATTCTCATGTACCATGTGGCTTAGATGAAGGTGAAGTTGTCCATATTTTTTTACCTAGTGATGCTCTGCCTCATCTCCTGACTCACAAACAAGACTTTTCATTTTCTGTCCATGAATTCCTTTTACCATCTTAATACTCACCCTGACATTTGGCTTTACATTTCTGCTCAGGGTGGGCATACCTTCCTTGAACTCTAAGTGAGCTCATTTGCTTGGGAGAGAATCTGTTCCAAATGTTCAGAATGCACCACAAATGTAATAGAGTTAATTCTCCCAGTCCAGTGCCTGGCCCACAGGTGTTATACCAAGAAATGCTTCCTTCCTTCGTCCTTCTACTTTGTATATTACTTTCCTATTACTGCTGTCACAAATTACCACAAACTTGGTGGCTTAAAAATATAGATTAATTACCATAGAGTTATGTAGATCAGAAATTAAAAACAGATCTCCCTAGGCTAAATCAAGGTGTTAGTAGTGCTGCATTCCTTATGGAGGCTCTGGGAGGAAGAATCCATTTCCTTGCTTTTTCCACCTTCTGCAAACCACTCCCTTCCTTGACTGGTAGCTACCTTTTCCATCTTTAAAGATAGCAGCATTACATCTCTCAGACCCTGGTCCAGTGGTTATACCTCCTCTGACTCTCCTGCCGCCCTCTTCCACTTTTAAGGACCCTTGTGATTACACTGGACCCACCTAGATAATATAGGATACTCTTCTTATTTTAAAGTCAGCTGACTAGCAATCTTAATTCCACTTACAACCTTAATTCCACTTTGCCATGTAACAACATATTCACAGTTTCTGAGGATTTGGATATGGACATCTTTGGAAATAATTGTTCTATCACACTTCCCTTTTTTCCTCCCCCTTAATCTTTCCCCTTCTTGCCTTCCCACTTTCATTCTTTCTCTCCTTTCCCTCATACTTGCTCCCACCACATTATAATAGGGGAAGAAATGGAGCAGACTGCCACTTTACCAAGTGTGCTAGCAGGTCACTGGCAGTTCTGGGGTCATTATTGAAATGCCAAAGGCAATAGTAGCTGTCTGTCAAAATTGGTCTCATAACTTGTGTGAGTAAAAATATGCTCTGAAGTTTCAGAGCATATTTTTAAATAAAACTTTTACTCCACAGGTTAATTTTTTAAAGAATATTATGAATTTGTAAGTTTTAGAATACAGTTCTTTCATTCTTTAATCAGAATAATTTAAAAGGCAAAAAACACAAAGAGGATACATTGCTGGGTGGTACAATTGAATCTTGGACTTGGGAAGAAAACTGGGAAGGAGGGGTCTGTGGCAGGGTGTCTTTCCATTCTGTGACCTTCACTCCAGTCTGTGAGTGAAGGCTGATGTGGCAATGCTTAGGGAAAGGGTGTCAGGGCCATAGTTGGGTTAAATCTGGAGAAAGATACACATGGAGGGTGAATGGCGAAAGGTGAAGGAAGCACAGGAATCACAAAGCAACCTAGACTTTCTGTTTACATTTTTCTTTGAGCACATTTGCAAGATGTAAAATGAAAACAAATTTACTCATTCAAGAGATCTCTGCTTGAAATGTGCAGTTTGAAAGGAGAAATACTATTCAGTGGGAGTGGAGCAAGAAGATTACAAGGCCAAGAAACAAAAGGCAATACACTTGTTTTCATGGAGCTAATACTGACATAATCACACCCTTGTACCACAAGCTGGGAAGGGCATGCTGATGTTGTCTGTGGTGGATGGATCTCATTTCGTGGCCGTCCTGCACCCAACTCCTCTGGATTGTTTGATATTGGTGGTGACTAGTACCCTGACTCCTACTATGGAAGCTATAGCAGTGAAATTCTCTGGAAGTAGAGAGTGGCCATATGCCCTCCACTTGGTCAGTCAGGTTTCAGTGGGGCCAGATAAAAGGATAGTTAGAATTTATTGAGGGCAGCTGCAGTAGAATCTATAGGGTGGTGGTAGCTTCCTTGTCTAGCTGGTTTGCCAAAAGATGCTGACTCTTGGTTCTCTAAGACTGGCTTGGTTCATGCCCATTTTCAAAGTTGGTTCTTCCATCTTTTTATTCATTCTGTGGACTCCAATTGTCTTCTTTAAATACTTCTCTACTTAACATAGCAAAATCTGGTTTCTATTGCCTACCACTCAGAACCCTGGTGAATAACGCTGTCTATTAACCTTGAGAAAATAAGCTTAGTGGCTGCTGATTATAAACACACAGGAAGTTTAGGCATTAGGGCTTGTGGACCTTTGCCAGGAGTGGCCTTCCTTTGGATCTTTGTGTGTCTCTCTCCTGGACATTCAGGGCATTGTTCAAAGCTACGATTTCAGAGATGACTTCCACAACCACTCTGTCTCTTTCTATCAAGGAGGTTTGTAGCCCTGGCTATATCTTGGATTTACATGGATTTTAAAAATACTAAGGCCCAGGTCCTACCTACCATGGATTCTGATTTAATTGGTATGGTAAGCACCCTGAGTATTTGGATTTTTAAAACCAATTCAGGTGATTTTAATGTGCAGTTGAGGTAGAGAATCCCTGATCTATCACATCTCTACAAGGCACTTAATATTCTCTAATATGTATGTTTTCTACTTTCTGACTTGAACACTGGCTACCTTCCTGCACCAGAAGGTAGGCTCAGTGGGAACAAGCATTTTCTTGTTCTTGTACTTGTAGTAAATACTAATACAACAAATATTGAATGAGTGAACGGAAAGTGCAAACCTTTTTTTCCTTTTCTCAGCTGGTTGCCTTTTAAGATGCTTAGATTTACTATGGGTGATAAATCTCAGCATCCTGTCTTCATGTTCCTCTCCTCTCGATTTCCTTCTCAAATCTCAGCCTGGGATCTATCTGTGCTATTGTACCATGGACACAGAGCTTCAGGCACCAACATTTAAATCCTGTCTCTGGAGGGCAACTGGAAAGCTTTAGATTTCTCAGGTGAGGAGGGGCTAGGAAACGCTTATCCTTTCAGATTCTTCGGAGGAGAATTGACAAAATTCTCCTTAGGAATTAAAGACAATTGTTTCTTCTGGTCTGAGTATAGGGTTAATTGTGTGGGCTTTATGAAAACTGCCTGGGTTTAAATTCGGTCACTGCCACCTTTAAGCTTTGTGCCCTTGGTCAAGTTACCTCACATTTCTGTGCCTTATTTTCTTCATGGGAAAAATGGGAATAATAATAATGAAACTTTTCTCACAGGGTTGTTTGTATGAAATGAGTTTACTGTTTTTATAGCCTAACTCAAGGGTTGTGATTATGCTAAAAGAGCCACCAGCTCTGAAGTTAAGAAGGAATGTGGGGGAGGGAGGGACAGGCAGTGAGGTCATGTGGAATAGCTGTGCTTAATTTACTGAGTGACCCTATACTAGGGTTACTATACTAGGAACTAGGATAGTATTTAGTGTTCTTCATGGACCTTCTTATTAGATGATCACAACCAGATAAGCCAGCACTATGATTACCTCCAATTTTGTAGACATATGAACTGGAATCCAACCCTAACAAGTGTGCCTAACTCCAGAGCCCAAGGTGAGATATTGCTGCTAGAACTTGAACCAAAAGCCATCGACCACAGTGAATGCATTTCCTGGACTTAAGGGACTGAGCTAGAGGAAGGATTTGAGAAGTTGGAATAAAGGGAGAATGTGCAGACTTCTTGGAGAGGGCATTATGAGTGGGAACTTCAAGGAAGCAGCAAAGCCAGAGAGAACTTGGCAGGCAGTGATAATGGTGCCCACATAGGCAAAGGTGGATGTGAACCAGAAGAGAAAGCTGTTGTAGCAACAGCTCTTTATCATGATGGGGATGCCTCAGAGGCAGGCAGAGGTTATACAGAATCTGCTCTGTGAATTTCTACCTTTTTCCCTGGTTTATTCTCTCCCACTGGAGGTACCCCATTATTTTCCTTCCTTTTTTCTCCTACCATTTCTCTAGTATGATCATAGAGCAGTTAATGTATTAATCTATGCATTTAATAAATATGAAATATATAGAGGGCCTTCTCTGGGCCAGGCAGATGCTGTAGGTAAAACAGTGAGGATCCCACCATTTCAGTCCTCACCATCCCCCACCAAGATGCCTTGGTCACAGTGAACCCCCGGCAGGTCCTGCCAGTCAGTGTGCTCACCTGGGTGAGCCTCTGTTCCACATCAGAAACCCAGCTGGGAGCCAAGAAAATGCACGAAGGAAAAAAATTACAGGCTGCCAATAGTCCCTGGCCAATTTCTCTCCCGAGGCACTCCCCCCCTCAGACTCATTATTATATGATGCTATGGACCACAGGGTGCCCACATCTCTAAATGCTGCTCAATTTCCTCAGAAATGTGCCTGCCCACCAGGCCTAGGTAGGTAGAACTACAGATCAGGAAATGATTGTTTCTCTTGACTGAAGGAAGCATCCCACAGTGTGGTTGTCCCAAGAGAAAGCTCTTGCTTTGTACCCTGAGTGTTTCAGGGCAGGCTGACTCTTTTTGGAAACCATCACTTTTCTTTATTTTCACTGTTATTCTCCTAATCTGCACGGCCACCTGCCAGCATGAATTTTTGCAATAACTTCTACCTGAAAGACTCCTTCCCACATTCCACATAGCCAGAAAGTTTCCAAAGTGGAACTCCAGCCATGGAATTCCTGTCCCCACTCTGGCAAATACTCCCCAAGGCTACTAGAAGGGGCTAGGATACCAGCTCCTTTCACCTGCAGGGCCTTAGGGTTGGCCCCTGACTCTCTGTCTGGCCTAATTAATACATCCCTCAGCTACTGGGAAGTGCTTTCTTCTCTCTCCTGCAGCCCATCATCAACCCCTCAGCTCTGCAGTTAGAGCTCAGCTGAGTTGCCCATTCCTCTTACTACAGACTCATTTAACTTATTCCGGTTGTGATTTCACCTGCATTGGTGTGGTTCTTTCATTAATATCTGTCTCTCCTGTAGGCCCAGTCAGAGCATGGAGCTCTTGTCTTATTTTTCCTTCCACCTGGCAAAAACTTGTAGATTTCCATCTACTTTCAAATATTCACTTATCCCTCCTACTTTAATAACTGAGTCCTAAATTCTCTCAGAGCAGCAACATGCCCAGCTGAAAGACCACATTTCTCAGCCTCTCTTGCATTTAAGTAGGTCCAGGTATGGAAGTTCTGGATCTAAAGTATTGTCTGGCACATGTGGGAAGGATATCTGATGGGATATGACTCTTTTAGAAGAAGGCATTTTTGCCCTTCCCATTGTTTCCAGTGTAGATGTAATGGCTGGAGCTTAAATAGCCATCATTAGATCATGAGGCAAAGCTATTGATTGGTGGGGGATTAAGGTAGAGGGAGATTGGATTCCTGATAACAGTGGGAGTCCCCATACCAACTGTGGACTGTTTCACTTTACACTTTCTTTTTCTTAGAAAATTATTTTGCTGATTCTTTTTCATTAAAGGTAATTTGAATTACATCTATTTGAAGTGGTAAGGTTATAGCTAGAGAACAACTCATCCTGCAAGAAATCTGTTTATATAACTCATTATAAACACTTTTTAAATATTTTTATTATATTATGTATGTTCCTTTTTAAAGGACATATAACACAGAGCTAAACTTATTATTATTTTGCCTATTCCCAATCTTGTGAGAAATACTTTATTCAAAATCCTGTACCCTATAGCATCAACTATTCTCACAACCTGAGAACTACCGCTGACTTCCTCTCTAAAGCATTTTCCTTCAAATTTCTCCTCTCATATACACCAGTTGTCATGCACACCTTTAATTCTTTTCTTTCTCCAGCAAGACAAAGTTTTAACTACTGCAACTTTATGTACAGCTCTACACTCAAAACAGAAATGAAAACAAGAGCCACATAAAACATGAAGACAAAATACACCCTCAAACATCACAGAGCAGGTAGAAAATATTCTGGTGGTGTTTACAAATTAGTTGCTACTTTTGCAGAAAATTGTTAGATGCTTAAAATGTTGGTAGACTATATACCAATGTAAGTAAATCCATCTCGTTGTGGAGCCTGTACAGATAAACCAACACCAACATTGTTGGACAGCTCACATGTTGCCTTTTATTTACATAGTTGATGTTCTCAAGATCTTTCTGTCATAATTTTGAGCTAGTAACTTTTAGCCATTTCATGTGTGAGCTGTAATAGTAGCAACTCAATGATACAGGAAACCTGCATACTTAGTACTCAGAGTAAAATAAATACTGCACTACTAACTCACTTTGTGTGCCAGATAATATAATACAAATAAAATGACAAATGCAAGCAGAATACAGAATGGAATATCTAATTACTGGACACTTGTTAAGCCCATTTACTGGAAGCATCTTGTGCATGAAGGGACTTTTAAGATGTATGAGAGTTTTTTTTTTTTTTCATTTTTAAAACCATAAATATAGTATTTTATTACCAAAAGATTTAGTAAGAAAGTACAAACAGAACACACAACAGCCAGGTGAACTCATGCTTTAGACTCTGGAAAAAGTCTGCATTGTGCAGCTGGCAAAGAGAGTTGCATAAAAGTGGAAGTAGAGGCAGCTAACCAGATGAGATCAGCACGGGAAATGGGGAAAAGCTTGGCATAAATGTTTCCCATGAGGGAAAAGACCCCATAGTGCCTTTCTAGGAGGCACTTAACACAAAGCTCCTGCTCCCTCCTGCACATCAGTGCCTCGTCTCGGAGGACCACATCAGTATTGTGTGTCAAGTCCACTGTGCGTGAGAAGGACGGGATGGAGGCTGATGAAGAAAGAGGAAGTTAATCTGCACATTTGTCTTTCTTTCCAAACATCTGCTTGAGGTTACCCTCACAGTTTAAAGAGCTGATGTCATTTTGCCCAACAGTGGAAATCTATCTGTAGCAAATTGCTGAGGTTCCTTTTGAACTTCTTTTTTAACGAAATCCCCTCCTTCATTCCCATAGTCTTTAGAATCCAGGGATGGATCTTAAGGTAGTATGAAGTCAAACTGTGTGCATTTGCAGGGATGGACACCATACCTATCTCTACCTCCCAATGGAAAAGTCATTTTTGGATATTGCCTGCAGGATCTGTAGCTGGCACAGAGCTTCCAAGTTGAGATGTCTACCTAAAGAGTAAATTGAGAGACACCTTTGCATGACATTACTTCATTTTCTAGGCACTGACTGGCCCAACATATTCCACCAATGAAGGGGAAAGTTCTCTGGCTAGGATTATTGTAGCACCTTACCTAGGCACAGGCCTTCTTCCAGTAGTCTCTTGTTTGCCTCCATACTAAGAAGTGGTCCCCAGAGTCCTTTCCCCATGCACAGGTGCCTGAGAAGTTCAAGGACAGAGGGTCCACACCCGCTGTTTGGGACTATTACCTCATTTGACCTGGTTGTCTTTTTCAATGGGTTGCTTTGGTCAATGAGTTCCAGGCTCTCCCTCCAGAGAAAGGAGCAAGATGGAACAAATCTTTTTGCAGAGGTGAATAAAACAGATTTCACAGGGTGAGATTAGTAGAGGTTCTCTCACACTTACACTGGCCTCACCTCAACTACTTTGAATTAGCAAAACTGTTCAAAGTAAATAAATAAATTAAAATGGTGCTAGGTATTACAAGAATGCTTACACGGAAGCTAAAAAGATGATAGAGGGAGAAAGGAAAGGAAAGGAAAGGAAAGGAAAGGAAAGGAAAGGAAAGAAAGAAAGGAAGGAAGGAAGGAAGGAAGGAAGGAAGGAAGGAAGGAAGGAAGGAAGGAAGGAAGGAAGGAAGGAGAGAGAAAGAGAGAGAGAGAGAGAAGGAAGGAAGGAAGGAAAGAAGGAAAGAAAGAAAGAAGGAAAGAAAGAAGGAAAGGGAAAAAGAAAGAAAGGAAAGAAAGAAAGAAAATTGAAACACTCCACAAAGAATCCCTAAGTAGGTATTTGTTTCAATTGCACTGTAAACCAAGAAATAGATTGGGAGCAGGGAATAGGGTGGTTTATGGAGACAAAATAAATCCACAACAGGTCACAGTGATAGAACCCTACATTTTTTCCCTGGATTTGCAACCAATATTTGAAACAGTTTCTTCATACTAAAGTCTTTGGAGATTCTCTTGACCTCCTAATGTGACAGATAGCACACAGCTTAACTGAATCATGACAATTCTCATTGTTCATGGATTCTATTGTGAATCTGCCTACCTGGTAAAACTTATTTGTAATTCCTCAAATCAATACTTGTAACACTTTTGTGGTTATTTGCATGCATGGGCAAAGCAGGGGAAAATTTAAGTCATTGACCCACGTTTTCAGCTAAGGTGCAACATGGAGACTGCCTTCTTGTTTCAGCTCTCATAGTGCAAACAACTGTGCTTTTGTAATCTATTTAGTGCCAGGTTTTGCGTTTTTGTGGTTTTCATTGGTGGTTTTGCTATTTATAATGGCCTGTGGAGGGAGGGGAAGGGAAGGCCTAGAGGTGCTAAAAGTACTGTCTAGTGTTCCTAAGTGCAAGAAGGCTGTGATGTGCCTTATATTAGAAAATACATGTGTTAGATTAGCTTCCTTCAGGCATGAGTTACAGTGCTGTTGGCCATTTATTCAGTGTGAATGAATCAACTATATACTAAATAAGTTGTCATTAAATAGAAACATGTATAAAACAAAGTTATGAATTAATCAGTTGATGATAATGTTGTGACCTGAGGCTTGCAGGAACCTAACTCTGTATCTCCCCTAGGAGCAGTGGTTCAGTATTTGCTTAATTCAGTATTTGTTATAGAGTCTAGGTACTATGGGTAATGAGAATTGACTGTATTTCTAAGAGGAGTTTAAAGATGGATTTTATGGTTTTGATTCAAATTTATGTTTCCTGAAGTCCTGTTCCGTAGTAGCAGACTGCAAAGAGATTGTTTCACTGGAGAAGGTGTGGCTATAATTGCCATTAGAAAGACTGGTGCCATTCTGCAGTCTGACTGTCAGATGTAGCAAGGCAGCCCAAGACAGAGGAAAGTACATGGGTGAGACATATTATTGCTCATTTCTCATTTTCTGAGTTATTTATAAGATCTTGGAGACTGCAACAATGTAAGACTTTCCCAAGGAAGCCTGCAACTATGCATTTAGATATTTTTTTAGGGAAAACATTTATTAAAAGTCAAATTTGTTATCAAATATGTAAGGTGCATCATGGTAATATCTTAAAGGGACAGCACTGCATTACAGATGTTCTGCTTACATAATTCAAAAAAATTATCAGTTTATAAGGATGATTCACACTAAACAGAATCAAGTACACACCAAGTCTTTCACCAATCAGAGAAATTCTAGATAATAAGCATCACATCTCAGGAACATGTATGCCATTTGTTTTCTACAAACCATTGAAAGGATCTAAATGAGACAGAGCTGAAGCAGAGAACAAAGCCTTATCTGGAGATAGCAAACGTATTCCATCTTGTGGGTGGTCTGTCATTGATTGGTGGTGCATATAGGGAAAATGTGTTGAGAGGTGTCTGAAGCCAGCTGTGCACTGTGACATGATTGATCAGTGATGTCTGCTGTGGGTGAGGATTTAGGTAGCATTCATGCTATGTATTTGCCATGTGTAAGTTAAAGCAGTAGAGTCTCAGCATAAGAATCCCTCTCTCACTAGTTCATAATGGAATCATGTCTAGTTTGGTGATCTTTCTTACTGCTGTGCTTAGTTTATTCCCTTATGTAGAGTAGAAGTTCAATAAATAGTTGCTAAATGTAGGTGTGTATTTATTTACCAGTAAAGGTACCGGGGAAGGGAGGGAAGGAAGGCAAGTTTTTCATGCCTCTGAAGTAGAGCAGGGACATCAGTTTGAGGCCACAAAATCTTCCTGTTTGGTATGAAATCCTGTCCCATGGTTGGCAACCTCTCTTGCCTTCAACTAAAGCCATTTAAAGATGCAAAACATTGCAGATATCACCAGCATCAGCTTTGAAGAACAGACTGTGCTACTGGCAGCCACAGAAGCTCAGCAGGACTCAAGATTGGGAATGGATCTCTGATTTTTTTGAGTGTTTAAAGCTACAGCTACCCATGGGGCATTACATAGAGTCACCACATAAAGACTTCTGTCATTGATTTGTGTCCCTTTCAGAGTTTCATTTATCAACATAACTGACTTGTCTCCTAGAGGGTACATTAAGCCTAAACATAGCCAACCCATCCATTTCTTCCTAGGTTCCCTATAGAGCAGAGGGTCACACCTGCAACTTCTCTTCACAATGTGCTCAGGAGCCACACAAGGGAACACATGTTTGAACAGCATGGATACATGTTCCTGAGGGGTGTCTGTGGAACACAGCAGAACCTAATGGCAGGTAATAGAAGGGAGGTCCCTTTCTCTGATCCTTGTATGGAATCCAAGCACCGGTTTTCAGTATGGTGCACAAGGTAACTCATAGAATTTCATTTTAAATTATTAAAAAATATTTTATAATATGCATGATCTAGTACTCTAGTGGTAAAGTAAATACACACATATGCACTGCATATTCATATGTATATGAAGGACACTTCTATCTACTCCTTTCACTAAGTATAACACAAACATTAGGGTATTATCCACAAAAGAAACATAGGAAAACTCTGAAAGGTGGAGAGAAGAAAGCAGACCAGCTAGGGACCTTGAGAGCTAAGGCACAATGATGAGCTCTTTGGGTTTTCTTTTTGCTTCATACATCCTGCCCTGGGTTCTAGAGAAACCAGCAAATCTAGAAATGCTAATGGGTGCAGAGAGAAAAAAATACTCAAGAAAAGCCTGCTTTCTCTAGCCAAAGGACCAGGAAAGTGGTGGTATAGCAAGAGAGATCATTCTCAAACACCATGAAAAAAAATTTGTGCACCACTCCAACCCTGCATCAGCAAAGGCCAAGCAGTGAGCCCTGATGTCTACCCTCATCACAGGGGGAACAGTAATGAAGTGAGGTGCCCCTCACTAACCAGCCACGGCGGAACCAGTGAAGGCCTAGTGGGGAAGCATGAGTCCCATCCTTCAGCAGTAATAAGGTACCCCTCTAACCCCAAATGGAGGTTGAGTAATGAACTTGAACTTCCATCCCCACCTGGCAATAATGAAATGGTATGGATTCAGAGGAGGCCTGAAAAAAATATTTAAATAAGAACCAGAGTCTTATAATAGAAAAATATTTAGGATCTAAGTGAAACCCACATATTATACCAAGAACTGGAAAAATCTCGACATGAATGACAACAGACAATCGACAGATGCCAACATCTAGAAGACACAGATTTTGGAATATCTAACAAGGATTTTAAAGCAGCCAACATGAATGCTTTAGTGAGCAATTATGAACATGCTTGAAATAAATGAAAAATAGAAAGTCTCAGGAAAAGAAGTTGTAAAGAAGAACCAAATGGAAATTTTAGTATCGAATCATAAATAATTAAACTTAAAAAACATCAGAAAAGAACCCTCAATGGATAGACTCAACAGTAGAAAGGAAGGAACAGATTCAAGAATCAGTGAACTTGAATATAGAACAATAAAAATTACTCATTTTGAAACAATGAAAATAGACTTAACAAATGAACAAAGTCTCAGAGACCTGAGGGACTATAATAGAATATCATGTTATAGACACATGACAGGAGAAAAAGGGTGGAGTTTAAAGAATATTTAAATATATAATGTCTTAAAACTTCTTGAATTTGGTGAAAGACATAAACCTCAATTTCAAGAATCTGAGCAAACCCAAAGTAGTATATCTCCAAGAAATCAATGTCAAGATATAACATAGCCAAACTTCATATTAAAGACAAAGAAAAATTCTTGAAAAAAAGCCAGAGATAAATCCTACCTTACCCACATGGAAAAAACAATTTGTATGACAACAGATTTCTTATCAAGAGCCATGGAGGACAGAACAAAATGGCATATTACTTTTCCAATGCTGAAAGAAAAGATCTGTCAACCCAGAAATTCATATCTAGTGAAAATATTCTTTAGGAAAGAAGGAACAATGAAGACATTATAATATGAAGGAAAACTAACAGACTTTGTTACCAGTAGACCTACCCTATAAGAATAGTTAGAGGAAATTCCCTAAACAGAGAAGAAATAATAAAAGAAGGAATTGTGGAACTTTAAAAATGAAGAAAGAACAATAAAAAGACTAAAAATATGAATAAATATAGTGGAATCTCTGTCTATATTGACTTTTTTAGATATGTCTGATGATTGATGCCAAAATTATAATACCATTGTGATTTTCAAGGTATATAGAGCAAATATTTAACACTGTAAGTGGGGTAAGGTAGAGACTTAAGAGCAGGTAAGGTTTCTACATGTTATGTGAACTGATAAAATGTAAATATCAGTAGACTGTGGTAGGTTATGTATGTATCATGTAATACTTAGAGCACTTACTAATATATATATATATATATATATATATATATATATATATATATATATGAAGGGATACACTCAACAACACTATAGATAAGGCACAGTGAAATTCTAAAGAAGTGATCAGGTAACCTGGATGAAGGCAGGAAAAATAAAGCAGAAATAAAAAACAGAGGAAACAAATAAAAAACAAGAACTAAAATGGAAGCCTGAAGCCCTAATATGTCAATTAATTTAATTTAATGCTCTAATGCACCAATTAAAACACAGAGGTTGATAGTGGATAAAAATATGATAAAACTGCATGCTATCCATAAGAACTTCAAGTGTAACTAATGTTACATGTAATCAGTAAGAAAAGTAAAGGATGAAAATAGAATGATGGAAAAATTATATATCAATAATCAAAATAAAATGGAATAGGAGTGGCTATATTAACACCAGGGGAAAAAAAGAGACTTCAGAGCAAAGAAAATTACCAGGGACAGAAAGGGACCTTACACGATGAAAGGGCTGGTTTACCAAGAAGACATAATAACTCTAAATATCTGTGCACTTAACAACAGAGCTGCAAACCATGCCAAACAAAAACTGATGGAACTGAAAAGAGAAGTAGGCAAATCCACTATAGTTGAATACTTCAATATCACTCTCTTCAACAATTGATAAAACAATTAGAAAATCAGCAAGGATATAGAACTCAGTACCATCAATCGACAGGATCCCACAGATAGAACATTCTGCCCAACAATGGCAGACCATATCCTGGACCAGAAAACAAACCCCAACAAATTTAAAGGACCATGTGGAATTAAACCAGAAATCGGTAACAGAAAGGTAATGGGAAAATCTCCAAACATATGAAAACTAAACAACACAACACAGTTCTAAATAATTCATGGATTGAAAAGGACATCTTAGGGGAAATAAAAATACTTGTATATGTTGAACTGAATGAAAATAAGTAAATAAAGCAGGGTAAAAACTTCATGTATAATTACTGTATAAAATGGAGAAAAAAGACTAAGAAAATTATTCCTACATGTCAACAGTGTTTGTTTCTCCAAAAACACAAACAAAAGCAAGAACCTTTGGAAGAGGGTTATAGAGAAAATGCTCAGTGTTCCAAATTCCAGGTCATGTCTTTCTTTCCTGGGCACACAAAATACTCTGCCTCCCAGCTCTCTTTCCTGGGGTATCAGTCCTGGTTACAGCAGGAAACAGAAGATACATTAAAATTAGTATTATCCAATGAAGTTTAACTAAAAGGCTATCTACAAAGGTGTGGGTGAGGGCTAGGGAGGCCACAAGGGATGTTAAAGTGCCCTGTCACAAAGGACAGTAGGGCTGTTACTAATCTGAGGCCTGAAGGGGCCAATGCGAATAATTGAAGAGTCTGAAGACAGTGAGGGGTTTATTGAGAACTACTGGGGAGAACTGTGACTTTTGTCAAGTGACCCAGTCTTGTCAAGGTGACTCAGTGGGGGAGAGACTGGAGAAATTAACCTTCCCCTTCTTTCCTCTGTCTGGATCTCCATTAGCCAAACTCAACGGGAAGCCAGAGGTGAAAGGGTCCCTGTGATCTGTAATCCAAACAGATGAGCCTCTCGGGGTGGAAAACAAGGTAGAGAAAAGTAGATCAAGGATTTTTTTGGGGGGTGGGTGGGACATAGAGGTAAATGAGAAGCTATCTGGGTGGTATAGGGACCCAGAGATTGAGCGACAATATTTAAAATGGCAGCATCATGAAGATGGAGTATTTGGAGGCAAGTTACTGAAAGGAGCCACTCCCCTCCCAAATCAACTATGATGTGAGTGAGAAATAAGCCTTTATTATATTAAGCCACTGAGATTTGGGATTGTTTGTTAAAGCAGCTAGTGTTGATTACCCTGACTAACACACCCCATAAAAGTCAGAGCCTCAAATTCCGTGTGGAATCATATATCAAACACATAGTGTAGCACTCAGGAGTAATTAAAAAGTGATTCCAATTTTTACTTTTGTCTCCTGAAAAATACCAATGGGGCTACAATTCATAATCTCAGTGACTCCTCTTAAAACCTATTTTATCACTATTACAATCTTCTTTTGGCCAAACTAGACTCTCATATATCAAACCTTGAAAACTTCCTCCCACTCCCAGTCCACGCAGGATTTATTCTTATTCGTCCCCTCTTCCCTCTCAGCTCTTTGTATTGTAGGTCATTTAGCCTCTCTCTTTGTTTTCTCCATTATCCCTTCAGTCTTCCTTTTATCACAGAAGATCCCTGAATCTGGTTGCCTAATATGGAGGGATGTATGGGGCTTATATAAAATTAAGATAGGGACATTGGAGGAATCTAGGGATAAGGTTAAAACACAGGCTTGTGGCAGACGAGCTGTGCTGGGAATTCATCTCTGAAAGAGAATTGACATGCAGTGTGCTTATTAGGGAGAATACTTCAGATCAACATCTGTGGAAGGGAGAGGGAGGAAACAGGATAGACAGAGGGAAGCCACATTGCCACATAGGAGCCTAGGAACCTATACAAGCCCATCAGACTTGTCCTGCTTTGGCCTGGCCTTTTATCCTGCTGCCTCCATTTGACATTGATGTGTGACTTTGGGTGAGGCAATTCCTGAAAGGGCTGACAGCTGAAGGCTGCCTGCTGACAGCTCTCCCAGTAGTTGAGATGATGAAATATGCCTTGCAGGGAGACCTGGGCATCTGGTCTGGTGTCCATCACCTTACAGAGGGTCTGTGAATGTGTGCCAGTGGACTGCAGCTCTGGCTTTGAGCTGTCTATAGTTTCTATGGTCATGATTACTGGAGACTGTTGTCATCCCATCCATACTCTTCATTCCTTCTGTGTGATGCCTTGAAGCCCTTGTACTATGCTATATTTTCCTCTTTCTTGAAGAACCATTACAGAATTCTTTTTTTCCAAGAGGCCTTGATGCCTAATCATCAGCCTCTCCCACTCTGTCTCATCACTGCTTGGGAGCTGCGACCCTAGAAGGTCTCCCTGGGCTCTCTGGGTTATAGGATTATAGAAAAGTGTGTTGTTGGCCTTTCAGTAATTCACTGATTTCTCTTGATTATTAAAAGACAAAGCAATGAGTGCAGTTATTGCAAGGACCTATGGCTCTATCCCTCCTGATTGTGAGCCTCTGATGGCACTCTGGTGCTGTGGATAACTTGCTGGTTCTCTAAATTTTATTTTCTGATTGAATATAATCATGGCCTGGGCAGCAACAGCCTTTTAATTTCTCTTTTCCCAATGAGCCTGATTTTTTAGTCCTTGTGATGGACTAAGGCACACCAGCCTTGTATAAGCTTGAGAATAGAGCCCTGCTGAGCAGGGGAGGGGAGAATTAATGCTATGGGGCCCTGGGGCATGCCTCTGCTTTGGTTTGAAACCCAGTTCAAATCTGAACTGCCTGCTTGAATTTGGGCAAGTTTTATAGTCCCTGTACATCTTAGTTTCCTCATCTAAAAAGTGTGGATGATAGTACATACTGAATACAGTTGTGAGGACAAAATCTCTTATGTGCTTAACACCACCTGGCACCTGAGCGGTGTCTGTTCTGTGATTGTCATTGCTGTTCCATTTCTTCCTATGAGAAAAATGGAGCTCAGATTGCAATTAGTAATTCTGATTGGCTGATGCAAACCTATTCCTTCACTAGCTTTCTCTTGGCACTTTCCCTGTACCCCACCTCTAGTTGTAAAAACTTCAGCAATTGTAGTTCTCACTTCTTGCTTATGCCAACATTCATTGGCTCTGGTCCTTGTCAGCCCCTCAAATAACTGATCTTTGAGGGAAACAACCCAGACTCAGGCAAAAGGCAAGAAATTGTCTAAGGAAGTGGTTTCTAGAAAGTTGCCAATATTTCATGAATGGCTTTTTCCATATCCTCAGTCTTATTTCTCATCACTAAATTTCTTGAACTCTAATCTTCAACTATTGCATTTCCCTAAGCACTCCATGCTCAAAACATCTGAGCATATGTGTAGACTGTTTTCCTCTTCTGTAAATCTCTTCTTTTCATTCCCCTGCCTTTACTTGGCCTAGTTCTACAATCTACCATACAGTTCAGGTCTTCTTTTGCTTAATGCCCTTCTCCAAAATTGCCAGGTCTTCAGGTTTCTGAGGAAAATTGTCTTATCTTATCATGCTTCATTCAGTCTCTTTATTCTTCATCCTGCTGCTTTTTCAGCATCTCCTTTACCTGCCTACTTCACAACCTAGACAGCAGTTATCCAAGACTCAAGGGTGTGGAGAGGAAAGGATCACTGTTTACCCGGGGCTCAAAGTTTGATAATAGAACTGTTCCATGGTTTTGTGTATCAATTCTACATGTATAGAATATGAATTCTATTCATCCACTCATCCATCCACTCAACAATAAAATGTTAACTTAGTAATAAAAATTTAAATCAGAGCAAAGGTGAATCGCTGTCTTCAATGAGCTCATAGCCTTACATGGGAGATGAAGTATATGTACAAAAATCATACAGTGAAGCAACATTTAACCAGTATTATATGATCAAGGTTTTATGGAAAAACAAAACAACGTTTCTGACGGGGTCATGGGAAAAGGAGTCTTTGGTAGAGCACATGGTACTTCAGCTTTACCTGGAAGGAAGGGTAGGATTTCAACAGGTTACAGTGGAGATGGATTTTTCCAGGCAAAGGAAGGGACAGGAGCAATGGTACCAGTGTAATGTCAAGACATTTCATACAACCACATATTGCTTAAAGGAAGTAGTGGGAAGTGAGCTAAGTAGCTTGTTATCACAATGAAAGGCAAAGTTAGGTAAGAAGTGTAGACTCCACATTAGGAGATATGGAACTATGGGGATGTTCTGATGTCCAAGTGACATTAACAGAGCTGTGCGTTGGGCACATTTATTTGGAAATGTTATGCAAAGCTTATTTCAGGGAAAGGAAAAACAGTAGGAGGAGAGTGAGATGTCTGGCTGGGCCAGTTTATTGGCCCTGGACTACCTAGAGCAGAAGAGTGTGAGGGTGTCAAGAAGCCAGATGCAAACAACTTGGATGCCAAGACTAAAGAAAGTTTTGCATGCAAGTAGATGAGGAGATAGTGAGACTGACAGGACAGCCAGTTTTGGAGGAAAATGTTGAGTTTCACTTTAGAGCAAGGAATTGGAGGTCTCAGCAAGTGCATCTAGATGGAGGAGTCTCGCTGCAGTGAGAGTTGTGGGGCCAGAGCGCAGCGGCATCAGCAGAGTTTGTGCCTGAGTTGGGATTGATTGTGTTAAGAATGTATAGGGAGAAACAGCAAAAAGGTGGAAAGCTGATGGTTCTGCTCTTTGGTGTGTAGACTTATTTTATCTTGCAAGGGATCCATTAATGAACTAACAGCTTTCCTGGCCTGAAGACAAAGTGAAACCAATTGCCTTGATAGAGTGATCCAGGCATCTAGAAACATCTAGTATGGACTTGCTTCCCTCCACCATGAGACTAGAACCTGGATTCGATTCAAGATGTTTGCTTTACTCATTACAGATTACTTCTTCTGACCACCCAGTTATTGTATCCAGATGCCAGCATCCTTCTATTAAGATAGATGATGAAAAGCCAGAGTGTTATTTCAAAGCAAATCTTTTTTTCTGGAGGCCTAGGGTTGGGGGGATAAACAGATCAGAGTTGTGTGGCAACCCAAAAGGCAGGAACATCAGACAAAAGTGAGACCCAGTCATAGATCACTCTGTCTTCTCTAGAGACTGGCTGAGACCATTGTCCCTGAGTCCTTGGGAGTTTACGGTTTTGCATTAAATCTAAGTGTTTCCTTTTGATGGAGTATTTTATGATAGATATTGTAAATTACTCTAAGGAAACTTTTTAGTCAGCAAGAATTTATGACAATGATAAATTTGGGCAATGTCTTTTTAAGTGTCTGTATGAATGAACACTTTGAAAATTTCCCCAGGTTCTAGTCAAAGACAGAGCCTATTGGTGATTATTTTTGTACTTTTCATGTCTCAAGTGACTTCTTTTATTAGAATTCCCAAGAATAAGATGTATGATTTATCCTGATGACATATTAACAGCCAGTCACACCAAATACATTTTTCTCTGTTATGTACCAGAAAGTATATTCTTGCTGTCAGCCTTTGGGGTACAATAAATTTCAAAAAGTTCTCTGGTGTTTTTCTTTAACATCAAAAATTTCTTACCTTGGTAAGTTATCAAAATATTTAGAGGATCTGGAAAGAAAAAGAAACAGAAATGAAGATATCATGGTGTCTTATCAACAATACATAGAAAAAGATGAAAGCTATTCTGTGGCTTTCATTTGTAAAATGATTGAATTGAATCAATATTATAGTGAATCCTATTAATGGATAAGAAGAACACTCCCCACCCCACCACCACCCAATTGCACTCAGCCAAAATCATTCCGTTCAGTGGTCACACTTAAATATTGGCAATATGAAAGAGAGAGCTCATATTATACATTAAAGACCATTTTCAGGGTGGTGTAATTTGGGGAAATAAAATTATTTGAATTTTGCAGGATCATTTCTTGTTTATCTCATTGGCTTCCACTTTTTAGATGTGTTTATAGCAGAAAAAGCAATCAAATCACTGGCCACTTCAGATTTTAGATGAGTCATTCATGATTCATTAGAGGAGGGAAGCATCTTTTATTTATCACAAAAAAAGCCCCTTCCTTCTTTCACATAACATAATTTGTCTTTATCCTCTTTATGTAATACCTCACATTTGAATTCAGAGGTCTTAAGAGTAAGTTAAAAATATATGACATGTCCTTTGGGTATTTCACAAGTACCATTTTCATACTAGTTAAGAATTTTCATGTCTCTGTCAGATATCATTTTGACCTTGAAGTTTTAATTTGGGTTCTTATAAATAGAAGCCAAAAGTGCGTGAGGACAAAAGGGAAAATAGCAAAACAACAGGATTTATGTATTTAGACAGTGGCCCCTGGATGCTTCTGCTCTAAAGAGGATGTTTTACCCCTTTTGTGTGTTGCGGGGAAGAATGGAGATAGTACAGAAATGCAAAAATGTACGGTGGAATTTGGATTTATTCTCACATCTCTTGATGTGCCCCAAACTAGACTATTGATCTCTGTGGAGGAAATTGCCTGGATTTGTGCACAGAAAAGAAGTTCTGGCACAAATTGACATAAAATTGATGCTCTATTGATATTTGTTGGGTAAATCACCTCATTAAAGTAGTTTTGAATAGGTCAGAGTTAAATTATAATTTTGTACTGAACAGAATACATACATAAGTAAATAGGTGAAGGGATATATGAGCTATTCTTTCAGGTTGTTGGGGTGGGGGGAGGGCATTGACATTGACTTGACATCTTTTCCAAGGAATCTGGTAGGTGCTACTGGGTCTCCAAAGTCACTGTAGTTGGCTGGAGGCTCTAGAACTCATTTGAATGAACTAGAACTGGTTTGAAAGCTGTAGAGCTCACCTTGCCTAGCACACTCTGTCCAATATTCACTGATTGTGGTTGTTCATTTACTTATTCTTCATTGATTAGTTCTACTCATTCAACAGCTTTGGCACTAAGTTGGTGCTTTTTTAAAGATGTTCATGGAATAAATTCTTCTATTTGTGTACTTCTATTGTAAGTACACTAAGTGTTCCCTGGCCAGTTGCTGCCCCACTGATACTTCCCCAAACACCCTATTTCTTGCTCATGTAACATGCATGGCATCTCACCCATTTTAGACTGGTGGTGAGCTGCTGTGTGTGTAGAGTGGACTGGATCCTCTAACAATGACTGGGTATGGGGCACTGATATGAGGTGTTGGGTTTTCTATAAAAGCCAAAATGCAAATCCAAGGCAAGGGTGGCTTTGGGGAGCGAAACAGATAATGAAGCCAAATCCAACTCTAGGCTTAAGGTCTAAAATCAGAGCATGAAACATATATTGCATGAAGTCTAAATGACTGGCTCATAAAGTTCTATATATGTCACTTCCTTTGAACATGCTGGGGACCAACCTGATGTTTCTCAATAAGCCACCCTTGGCCAGTGTTCCTTTAGGGTCTCTTTTTCTCTCACTTACCACTCCTCCATCCCTCCTTCCCTTCTTCTCTCCCTCCTCCTTGGTCAAGTACATGTGTTTGAGTTTGCATAAATTAACTATGATGCTAGACCCTGGGGACTGGACTATAAAGTCCAAAAATACTTGGAAAAGCATGTGAAACAATTCATGAGCAGCAGGCCTGCAAAACAGGGTGAGGAAGATGGATTAAATGTTTGAGTTGATATGGCAGAACATAGAGGGATGGGCTGCCCAGGTGGTTTTCTTTGTAACATGTGTATTCACTGGCCCACAAATGCCCTCATTCACAGTCCCAAACCGATTGAACAACAAGGATGAGGAGAGTAGAGAGAATGGAAGCAACATGTGTGGACCTGTACACACTTCCCAGAACCTCTCTTCCTTGGTTCTGGAACTGCACACTATTCACACCATTTTCTGACTTATATCTTTATAAAATGAGTATTGCAAAGGTTTACTATAACTTGAGATTCTTATTTACAGTTCTTAATAACACACTCAGTTGAGTCACTGATTTGGAAACAAACAAACAAAAAACCACATTTAAGACATACAATCTGAGAATGCCAGTAATTTCCTGTTTAGATGTTTTGAAATTAAATTATAATAGGATTTAATAATAGCATAAAATGTTAGAAATAAAAAGGGTAATTCTACCACCCTAGTATGGTAAGCTCTTTTTATTATTACATATTTTCCTTCCTTCCTTCCTCCCTTCCTCCCTTCCTTCTTTCCTTCCATATTTATTCTGTGTCTACTCTTCCCAGTTACTCTTTTTAGTCCTGGAGATACAGCATCACAAAGCAAAATGTATGCTCTCCTGGAGCTTACAGATATTTTAAAAAAGACATAAAGATAAATTAAATAGTATGTTAAAAGCTTTTAATTTTATTGGGTAAAAGAAAAGTCAGCCAGGGTAATGGGGTATGAAAGTGCCTGAGGGGAAGGAACAGGCATTAAGGAGAAAGGTCAGGGCAGGTAAACTATGAGCCAAGATTTCCAGGAGGAGAGGGAAGTCACTGTGAATGAATGTATAAAGAAAGAGTGGAGAGAGCCACAACTACAAAGGCTTTGAGGTACAAGCTTCCAGGAATAGCAAAGAGGCCTGTGTAGCTGAAGGAAAATGAGTAGGGGAAGAGGATATAAAAGATGAGGTCAGAAGATAAGAGGGAGCCCATCATGTAGGATCTCCATCCAAGTGGAGTTGAGCTGCAAATGGTGATGAAATGATTTACATTGTAAGGCATTTCTCTGGATACCGTGTGTAAAGAAGGAAGAGGCAGGGCAAGGGCGACAAGCAGGCAGACTAGCTGGGAAGCCACTGCAGTAATCCAGGCATTACTCAATTGTGTCTCAAAAGAGATAATAATTGCTGGACAAAGGTGGATACTGGTCCATGGTGTTTTCTGTGGCCCAAAACATAGGGCACTGACTTCATAGTTAAGTCAGCTTGTATAGCACCAAAAAATAGCAGGCCAGAATCCCAGTTTTCCCCTTAGCTCTCCTATTAAAAGCCATGTAATTCGCAGTAGAATTCAGAGTTTGGGAAGAGCTTGCCTTGGAGAGTTTTGCTGATCCATTGCCTGGAGTTGCCTGGATGAGAATATCTATGCATTTATCAAATTTCTTCTGATGAACTTGTTAATGAATCATTAGTGTCATTGTTTGCTGCTTCAGGGATCACATGCTTCATCCACTTACCTTTGTGGAATCTGGTAAACTAAATGTGTTTGAGATTATGAGGTTCTTTTCTGCCAAACTTATTTTATAAACTGCAAATGTAAATCATATAGCTCTCTCATGCAATTTCAGTTGAGAGGGTAACGGTGATGTTGCCATAATTGAGACATTCTAACTTGGGTGGTGGGGAAGAGGGTGCCTGCAGAACCACTGAGTCAGAATGCCATTTCAATTTTTTAAAAGATGTTTTTAGCTTAAAAAATAATTTATAGAGTGTCATTTTTGTAATTCTAATTTCAATTTCTAGCCTAAACATTCAAATGAGTGTGGGGGGTATTGCAGCTTGCTTTGGGTCTTTGTCTGCTAATGATTCTATTATTACATCCATAGTAAAATAAGAATGTTAAAAAAAATCTCTGACATAAGCATCTTCTAACTGGGTGCTATTACTGGGCACCAAACACTGCAGGGAAGCTTACTGTTGTTGTTTTGGGGAGTGATATTATGGAATAGTTTAACTTTTTTTTTTCACTTTTCCCTATGGCAAGCAGAACAAATTAAAAGTCTGTGAACCCTTATTGAAATGCTAGAACTGGAAGGAATCTTCAAGATGACCCAGCTCAAGCCTCGTATTTTGCAGATGGGGAAACTGAGTCTTAGGCTGGTTAAGTAACCTGATGAAGAACCAGTGCTTATATTGTGTTTTTCTGATTTTATTAAAACATGGATTATATCACACCTAATGGCAATTTGTGTCTGGCCATATACAGCATGTGGCACTTGTTGACAGAATTCTTGTGAGGTATTACCATGAATTTATTATCTGTTATTATGGATTTTATTTTCACTGTAATATTCTGTCAAAAGACCAATTCTTTAGGTTTGATGGGGTTTAAGGCAACCTTCTTCTCTCCACAGTTAGGACATTAGACAAATGAGGGAAATCATTCTCTTAAAGAGAAACTGCTCAGCTTTGTCCTTCCAGAAGCTGAAGTGAGATGCTGTGTCTTGCTGTGCACTGTCATTCCATAGAAACTGACTGATACTCCCTGCTAGGGAGCCACAGACTCACAATTCACCACTAGTAGGGAGAGTCACGCCCTCTGTAACAGACGGCAATGACTGCATAAAATAAAGCTGCAGCACAGACAACAGAAAAGTGTCACTATTGCCAATGGGGTATAAACATGACCTGATCAATGGACATGCCAACAGTCTGAGGCAGCCATGTGTAATGGACTGAACTCCCAAAGTTGGGACCCCCAAATGGGGCACAAATTCCAGTGTAGTATGCGCTCTGGGTGATCTTAGACAAGATGTTTGGCCTCTCTTTCCTCATTTGTAAGATGAGAATAGTAGTGCACTCCTTATCAGGTGAGAAGGCACTTAGGTGCAGAATAAGAGAAAGGAGTTAGTTCTGTGTGACATCCAGTGGTGACATGTGGGGCCTGCTATCGAAGGTGCTTCCTTGGCTGAACATCCCTAAACCTCTGATAAGCAGGGCAGTGAGCTCAGCATGGGAGCTGAGAACCCTGCTGCCACCACCAACACGTCTGCTGAAATGAGGGGTTGAGAGGTCTGTTCTTCCAGTCATTACTTTTTAGAAATATTGAGCCTTACCAGCTGTTGGTCTGGGAATGTG
This sequence comes from Carollia perspicillata, assembly GCA_004027735.1. NCBI lineage: Eukaryota > Metazoa > Chordata > Mammalia > Chiroptera > Phyllostomidae > Carollia > Carollia perspicillata. The sequence goes on along the minus strand of PVKM010008042.1, from coordinate 878 downwards.
GCTCTGGTGGCAGCAGAAATGAGGATTCTGGATAAATTTAGTTTTGTGATATCTCAAGGCAAGGCTGTCCACACTGTCCAGACTGCCCTGTTGATTTTTGTATCAGGCAGTATTCAAAGTGGCCTGTGCCTTTCTTTTTCTTTTTTTCCCCTCTTCCCTTTCCTTCCCTTTCTTTTTTGGTTGGGTTAGCAGCTTGTGAGTGTAAACATTTGCGTTTCTCTTTCACTGTGGCTTCTTGCTGATTTCTGCCTCTGACTTCTGGGCATATTGCAGTAGCAATACTTTGAGGAGTCTGGTTGCCTGTATGCCTTTTCATTTGGGGAGGAAGGCATTGCTAAGTGAGACACTACTGTAATGAATGCTGTCACAAGCCATTCAGTTCTCCCTTGGGGACTTCTGGGATCAATGCTGACACTCAGTCCTCAGACATCATCCTGTTTCAGGATTTGTTTCATCTGAAGAGCATCACCTTGCCCAGGGCAGCCTATATACAATGACTGGTTAATACAGGAGGTATAAAGGCCTGGATTCTCGCATCATCTCAGGACAACTCATAAGAGCATCTTGGCTTCACAGCCGCTGTGGAATAAGCCTAGACCTCTGTTGGGCATCTCAAGTCAGCTTCCTCCTTTGCCCAGTCCTATTTCCCTCCTATCCCTTGCACAGGTAGCAATTCTACAAGTACTAAGTAAGGAACCTATTTATGCTCCTCTCCACCTCAGAGTCTGCTACCCTGAAACACGGATCAATGGCAATGATGATATAATATGCATATGTATATGAAGGTGTGTGTGTATAGATGTCCACCAAAAATGTTTCTATTGCTCTGTCTCTTTAAGCCTGCTCCTGAAAATAACTACCCGCTCTGGTATTCCACC
>PVKM010008041.1:0-39929 GCA_004027735.1 Carollia perspicillata | reverse complement strand
TCTCCCTCTTTCTTCTCCTCCCACTCCCCTGTTGCTAACCCTCCATGTGATCTCCATTTCTGTGGCTCTGCTCCTGATCCAGCTGTCTGCTTAGTTTGCTATTGTTTTAGGTGTGGTTGTTAATAACTGAGTTTGCTGTCCTTTTACTGTTCATATTTTTTATCTTCCTTTTCTTAGATAAGTCCCTTTAACATTTCATATAATAAGGGCTTGGTGATGATGAACTCCTTGAACTTGAGCTTATCTGGGAAGCGCTTTATCTCCCTTTCCATTCTACATGAAAGCTTACCTGGATAGAGCAATCTCGGATGTAGGTCTTTGCCTTTCATGACTTGGAATACTTCTTTCCAGCCCCTTTTTGCCTGTAAGGTCTCTTTTGAGAAATCAGCTGACAGTCTGATGGGAAGTCCTTTGTAGGTGACTGTCCCCTTATCTCTTGCTGCTTCTAGAATTCTCTCCTTCATTTTAATCTTGACTAATGTAATTATGATGTGCCTTGGTGTGTTCCTCCTTGGCTCCACCTTCTTTGGGACTCTCTTGGCTTCCTGGACTTCCTGGAAGTTGATTTCCTTTGCCAGCTTGGGGAAGTTCTCCTTTATTATTTGTTCAAATAACTTTTCCACTTGTTGCTCTTCCTCTTCCCCTTCTGGTATTCCTATAATTCGGATGTTGGAATGTTTAAAGATGTCCTGGAGGTTCCTAAACCTCTCCTCATTTTTTTGAATTCTTGTTTCTTTCTTGTTTTCTGATTGGTTGTTTCTTTCTTCCTTCTGTTCTACTCCATTGATTTGAGTCCCAGTGTTCTTTCCATCACTATTGGTTCCCTGTGCATTTTCCTTCATTTCAGTTAGTGTAGTCTTCATTTTCTCATCTAATTTGAGACCAGAATCAACCAGTTCTGTGAGCATCCTCATCACCAGTGCTTTGAACTGTGCATCTGATAGGCTGGCTATTTCTTGGTCGCTTAAAAGTATTGACTCTGGGGCTTTGATTAGTTTTTCTGTTTCAGCCACAATTTTTTGTCTGGTCACACCTGTTACATATGAGGGGCAGAGCCTTAGGTTTTCACCAGGGTGGAGCAACCCACTCACTGGCACTGGTTTGTGATGTATGTGGGGGCGGGGTCTGAGAGGGACCAATGGTGCTTGCTCCACTCTCAGATGTTGGTCCCTTCTGCTGCTTCCCACAAGCAAATTGGGCCCTTCTGGTGCTGATTCCCAGGTGGATGGGCTTGCGTATGTTCTAGGAACCTGTGGGTCTCTCCAATGAACTCTCCTGTGAGGCTGGGATTCTCTCACAGCACCTCAACCCCTGCAAGTTTTTTCAATAGGTGCTTTTAGGCCTTATTTCCCAGTGCTGGGGCCCTGGGTTGCATGGTCTGTCTCACTGCCCATTTTTGCCTGGTTTATCTGCATGTGAATGTGTGTCCACAGTCAGCCAACCACCTTGCGCACCTAACTGTGTCTGCTCGTTTCCTTCCCATGCCTGGGGTCTGCTAGCCCTGTGCCATCTGTGTACCCGGATCTGCCAACCTTCGCTTTTTCCTGCCTCAACCCCTCTCTGCCTGGCCAACAACTGTGCCCCTGTTACCAGTCTGGATAAATGGTTTGTTTTTGTATGACTTCCATACAGTTCAACACTCTGTCTGTTCTGGTTGTGTTTTTGTTTCTGAATCTTTGTTATCTTTAAATTTGGTTGTGTGAGGAAGCACAGTATTTCCACTTATGACTCCATCTTAGCTGGAAGTCTATACCACAGTTTACTGATCCCCTCATTTACTGATGGGCACTTGCCAGCGCTTGGCTATTGTATATTGTGGTGCTACAAACATTGAGGTGCAGAGGTTCTTTTGGATTGGTGTTTCAGGGTTCTTAGGGTATAATCTCAGTGGTGGAATTCCTGGATCAAAGGCAGTTCCATTTTTAATTATCTGAGGAAATTCCATACAGTATTCCACAGTAGCTTTATCAGTCTGCATTCTAACTAATGGTGTACTAGGGTTCCCTTTTTTTACAAGCTCATCAGCGCTTCTTGTTTGTTGATTCGTGTATGATGACTATTTTGGTCTGTGTGAAGTGGTATCTCATTCTGGTTTTTATTTGCATCTCTCTGATGTCTAGTGATGTTGAGCATCCTTTCATACATCTTTGGGCCCTCTGTAAGTCCTACATGGAGAAGTGTCTGTTCAGATCCTTTGCCCATTTTTTAATTGGGTGTTTTGTCTTTCAGGAGTGGAGTCATGTGAGTTCTTTATATATTCAACAGTTCAAACACTTGTGTGAGGTCTTATTGGCAAATATATTTTCTCATACAATTGGTTCCCTTTTATTTTGCTGATGTTTTCCTTAACTGTGCAGATTTTATCTTGATGAGATCCATTTGTTTATTCTTTCCTTTATATTCCTTGCTCTAGGGGACACATCAGTGAAAATATTGCTGTGTGGGAGATCTTAGATTTTCCTGCCTATGTACTCCTCTAGGACATTTATGGTGTCACAACTTATGTTTAAGTCTTTTATCACCTTGAATTCATTTTTGTGTATGGTGTAAGTTAGTGGTTGAGTTTCCTTTTTTGCTTGAAGCTGTCCAGATCTCCCAACACCATTTATTGAAGAGGCTATTTTTACTCCATTTAATGCTCCTGTCTTCTTTGTTGAATATTAATTGACCATAGAGACTTGGGCTTATTTCTGGCTGTGTGTTCTGTTCCACTGACTTATGTATCTGTTTTCATGCCAGTACCAGGCTGTTTTGATTACAGTGGTCTTGTAATATAGTTTAATATCAGGTATGTGATATCTTCTATTTCATTCTTTCTCAAAATTGCTGCAAGTATTGAGGGTTGTTCATTGTTCCATACAAATTTTTGAATAGTTTGTTCTGAATCTGATATATGTCATTAGTTTTAATAGTGATTGTGTTGAATCCATAGAATGCTTTGGGTATTATGTACATTTTGATCATGTGAATTCTTACAATCCATGAACATGGCATATGTTTCCATTTGTTTGTGTCTTCCTTGATTTCTTTCTTCAGTGTTGTATAGATTTCTGAGCACGGGTCTTTTACCTCCTTGGTTAGGTTTATTCCTAGGTACTTTATATTTCTTGTTGCTATATCAAATGAGATGTTTTCTCTAATTTCTGTTTCTGATCTTTTATTGTTGGTGAATAAAAATGCCTTTGATTTCTGAACATTGACTTTGAATCTTGCTGTTTTGCCAAATTCACTTATTAGGTTGAGCAGTTTCTAAATTGACTTTATAGGGTTTTGTATGTACACTATCATATAATCTGGAAATAATAACAGTTTTACTCCCTTGTTTTTAATTTGGATGCCTTTTATTTCTTTTTCTGATTACAGTTGCTAGGACTTCCAATACTATGTTGAAGAGAAGTTGTGAAAGCAGACACCCTTGTCTTCTTTCTGATTTTAGGGAAAAGCTTTTAGTTTTTGCCAATTGAATATGATGTTGTTGTAGGTTTCTCATATATAGCCTTAACTATGTCAAGAAATGCTTCTTCTACTCCTACTTTATGATTGTTTTTTATCATAAATTGCTGTAACTTATCAAATGATTTTTCCGCATGTATTGACAAGATTGTCTGATTTTTGTCTTCCTTTTGTTTATGTAATGTACTACATTTATTGATTTGCAAATATCGTACCATCCTTGCACCCCTGGGATGAATTCCACTTGATCATGGTGCGTGATCTTTTTAATGTATTGCTGGATGCGGTTTGCCAATATTTTGTTGAGAATTTTAGTGTCTATGTTCATCAGCGATATTGGCCTGAAGTTTTCTTTCTTTGTTGTGTCTTTATCTGGTTTTGAAATTAGGATGATGCTGGCTTCATAAAAAAGAGTTTGGGAGTCTTGCATCTTTTTGGATTTTTTGGAATAATCTGTGACGGATAGAGGTTAGCTTTTCTTAAATGCTTTGTAAAATTCTCCTGTAAAACCATCTGGTCCAGGGCTTTTGTGTGTCACAGGTTCTTTGAATACTGCTTCAAATGCGTCAGCTATTATTGGTCTGTTCAGGCTTACTTCTTCTTCTTTATTGAGTTTTGGAAGATCATATTTTTCTAGAAATTTGTCCAGTTAACCTAGGTTTTCAAATTTCTTGGCATATAGTTCTTTGTAGTAATTTCTTATACTCCTTTGTATTTCTGTGGTATCATTTGTAATCTCTCCTCTTTCATTTCTGATTGTGTTTATTTGGGTCCTCTCTCTTTTTTTCTTAATCAGCTTGCTTAACAGCTTGTCAAATTTGCTTATCTCTTCAAAGAACCAGCCCCTGGATTTATCGATCCTTAGAATTGTGCTTTTAGTCTCTATGTCATTTAATTCTGCTCTGATCTTGGTTATTTCCTTCCATCTGTTTGCTCTGGGTTGTCTTTTTTGTTGTTCCTTGAGTTCTTGTAGGCATAGGGTTAGGTTGTTTGAAATGTTTCTATCATTTTTAGGTAGGCCTGTATCACTACCTAACTTCCCTCTCAGGACTGCCTTCACTGTGTCCCATAATTTTTGGATTGTTGTGAATTCATTTTCATTTGTTTCCAGAAACTTTGATTTCTTCCCTAATCTCATTCTTGAACCATTCATTGTTTAATATCATGCTATTTAATCTCCATGAAGTTGAGTGTTTTGGTTTTTTTTTCTTTGGGTTGGCTTCTAGTTTCAGTCTCTTGTGGTCAGACAAAATGCTTGGTATGATTTAGATTTTCTTGAATTTGTTGAGGCTTGTTTTGTGTCCTATCATGTGGTCTATCTTTGAAAATGTTCCATGTGCATTTGAAAAGAATATGTATTCGCTTCTTTGGGATGAAAGGCTCTACATATATCAGTTAAGTCTATTTGATCTAGGACATTGTTCAATGCCACAGTATTTTCGTTGAGATTTTGTTTGTAATATCTATCTATTTTTGATAGTAGGGTGTTGAAATCTTCTACTATAATTGTGTTGCTGTCGATATATTTCATGAAATCCTCCTTATGTATTTTACTTATGTATTTGGGTGGTCCTCTGTTGGGTGCATATATGTTCATAATGTTAATGCCTTCTTGATGGATTCTTCCCTTGAGTATAATGAATTGTCCTTCTGGGTCTCTTTTTATGGCCCTTGTTTTGAAGTCTATTTTGTCTGATATGATTATTGCTTCCATGGCTGTTTTTTTTAATTGTCCATTTTCTTGTAACATCTGTTTCCATCCCTTCACTTTCAGTCTAAGTAGGCCTTTTCTTCTGAGGTGGGTCTCTTGTAGGTAACACATGTGTGGGTTGTATTTTCTTATCCATTCAGCTACTCTATATCTTTTGATTGGAACATTTAATACATTAACATTTAATGTTATTATTAATAGGTGTTTGTTCTTTTTCCCACCTTTGTACCTGTGTTCCTCTTTCTTTTACTCCTTTACTTTTGCTTCTTACAGTAGTCCCTTTTGTAAATCTTGTAGGGCTGGTTTGGTGGATGTATTCTTTCAGCCTTCTTTTGTCTGGGAAAATCCTTATTTCACCTTCCATTTAATTGAGAGCATCGCTGGGTAGAGTAATCTTCATTGCAGGCCTTTGTTTTTCATTACTTGGTATATTTTTTGCCATTCTCTCCTGGATTGGAGTGTTTCTGTTGAGAATTCAGCTCTTATCTTTATTGAAGCCCCCTTTTATGTGACTTCTTGTTCTTCCCTTGCTGCTTTTAAGTTCTCTCTTTGTCTTTAATAGCTGGCATTTTAATTATGATGTGTCTTGGAATTGGCCTCTTTGGGTCCATCTTGATTGGGACTCTCTGTGTGTCCTGACCTTGCATGTTTTTTTCCCTCTACAGGTTTGGACTGTTCTGTTATTATTTTTTCAAACAGGGTTTCTATCCCTTGCTCCATTCCTTCTCCTCTGGTGTTCCTATGATTTGAATGTTGTTGCATTTCATGTTATCTTGGAATTCCCTTAAGATATCCTCATGATTTTTTAGTCTTTTATTCATGAAGCTGGTCTACCTGGGTTTTTCTCTCCACCTTGTCCTCCAGCTCAGTAATTCTGTCCTCTGCTTCATTTGGCCTGCTTGTAGTTCCTTCTACTGTGTTTTTTATTTCCAAGATTTTATTTTTTGTATCTTCCTGGTTTTGTTTATAGTTTCTATTTCCTTTTCATACTGCTGTAGTTCTCACTCAGTTCCTTGTAGCTGTCTGTGAGTTCCTTGGGCTACTTTATAACCATTATTTTGAATTCTATACCTGATAGTTTGCTTGCCTCCATTTCATTTAGCTCTTTTATTGGGGAGTCTTCCATTCCTTTTGATTGCATGTTCTTTTTTTGTCTCCCCATTTTAGGTGACTCTTTGTGTTTGTTTCTGTGCTTCATGATGTTCACTTTGCCAGCTGTCCTTGTAGGGTACACTTCTATGGTAGGGATTCTGTGGGATTCAGTGGTGTGGTCTCTTTGATCTCCTTGTCTGGATGCTCTAGGTTTGCCCTTTCTTCTGTATGTGTGGACTGTCCTGTTGTACTTGGGTTTTATCATTTTGGTGGTTCCTTTGTTGGTGGGTTCTCTCCTCCAGCAAGTCTACTGATGTTTGCAGCTCCCACCTATTCTTGTATGTGATCAGTGGCAGAGTGTAGGCAAGATGGATTAAGACAGTGGGAGAGTATTCTATGGGATTTAAAGTACCAACTATTAGAGAAGAGATAGGAGATTCTTTGGATAAGTATAGCATTAACCTTGATATTTCACCCAACTAGCCACTTTTTATAAAAGGTGAAAGAGAGGTAAGACTCTTGTTGGAGGGGAGGAGGATTGTGAGCTGAATCCAGAAAACAGAGCACTTGTGAAGGTTAGATGATGAGATATAGTTAAAGGATATAAAGTAGGCATAGTATGCAAGAGAATATAGTTAACCACTTTATTAATAAGAATAATAAAGTTTAGGAATAAAGTGGGCTAAGATCATGGAGGGTTGCTGTGTAGTATTTACTATTATATGGAACAACAATTGTTTACAATAGTACTGAAACAAAAACATGACAAGAAATATATGATTTGGATAGCAAGAACAGAATGTACCTGATCAAGAGTAGGGTGTTACTGGCACATGAGTGAAGTGAAAGAAGAAAGATTAAGATACAATCTGATTGAGAGAATAAGGAAAACCAGTCAACCAATGCAATTAAACAGAGAAATAAAATGAAGAAAACTAAACAGAAAGAAGAGAAATAAAAAATACTAATAAAATAAAAGATGTAAAAATAATGAAAAAAATAATAATGCAAATAAACATAAAATGCCAGTTCTATGGGATAGCAAAGGAAATTTGTCTCAATTTCTCAGTTTTTGCGGTTAACCTTGTGCTCTGCATTTGGATCTGTCTCGGGACCTTTTACAACTCCACTACTTATTGTCTCACTTGGTGGAAGAAAAAGAGAAAAACAAAAGAAGGAAAAAAATAAGCCTCTTGCTGACTTTAAACCTGCTGAGCAAGTTCTGCTGGTCTTTCTGGATGCCATAGGAAGAGAGGGGCTAGGCTTCACTTTTCTCCCTTCCTATGGTTTTGCAAGGATGGGGGCCAGGTCCAGACCTCAATATTCACAGTTTCCCAGCCTCCAGTCCAGGTCCTCTGTGAATTGCTGGGCCCCCACTGTCCATCTGCACCAGGCGTGGGCCTTTAATTCACCAGTTGCTCTGAGGTCTGTGCAGTGCACCTCCTACTTTCAAGCTCACCATGGCCAGAGGCCACAAATGGACAAGCAGGGCCAGTTAGCCTCTGGTCACATGGCGCCACTCAGCCTTTGGGTGAACAGTGAGATTCAAGCTCAGGACAAGCCTCAAATTAGCCTCAGGGAAAGTGGTGCCTAGAGCAACCAGAATCAGCTACAGGGAGAGCATCACCAGTCAGCCTCCAGGCAAGTGGCACAACTCAGCTGCTGGGCTAGCAGCCCAAGTCCATTGCAGGCAAGCAGCGTGAATCAGCCTCTGGGCCAGCAGGGTGAACAGCTGCCTGGCAAGCTGCCCAAGTCAAGTGTGGGCATGAGGCTGGAATCCACAGTCAGGTGAGCACCCGAGCCGAGCTGAGTGCCCAAGCATGCAGCTCATGTCACCCTTGGGTGAGTCAGCCGCTATCAGAGAGTTCCTTACAAAGTGGCTGTGAGCATTTTTTTTTTTTTTTGAGTACAAGCCTCTTGTTTAAGCCAGCAGTTCTTAATAAGTGCCTAGCTTTTCACATAGACCAACTTTCTAACCAGACTGGAGACTATCCCGGTCAGGGTCTGACTCGGCTCAACTCTTCCCCCTGCTCCAGGTGTCACCCAGCTGCCCAATTTCTCTGGTAATGACCTATCCAGCATCCAGAGTCCCAGTAGGTGTATACTGCCTCTGTGTGTCTCCCACTTTGTCTCTGTTCCCCTCAGTGACTTCAAGTATCCAGGTCCCTCCTGGTGCTGGGCCGCCTTCCCTGCTCTGGTAGGGGAGGGAGCTGGTGTTCTAATTCTCCTCCCTGTATTCTGTGGCAGGTGCTGGGTGGTGGGTGGGGGATTGGCCACAGCAGCCTAGGTCCTTGAGCAGATCCCAGGGACCTTACCCTCCCAACTCAATCACCTCACCATCTGTTTTTCAAAGTCTTCTATAATTTTTGCCTCCAAACTTTATATAAGCTGGGATCCATTGGCTTTTCACTGTGTTCTTCAGAAGATTAGCTAGGTGTTCCAGCTGGGCACAGGGAGAACTGGGCTTTGCTTCCACCTACCTTACCATCTTCACAGAACTATATTCTTTTAGCTTTCTTTTGTCTGGGAAACTCCTAATTTCACTTTCCATTTTAAATGAGAACCTTGTTGGGTAGCATCATATTGGTTGCAAGCCTTTGCTTTTCAGTACTTGGAATATTTTTTGCCATGCCCTACTAGTTCATTATGTTTCTCTTGAGAAGTCTGCTGCTAGCCTTATCAGAGCTCCCTTGCATGTTATTTCCTGTTTCTCCTGTACTGCCTTTATGGTTCCCTCTTCATCTTTGAATTTTTCCATTTAATTATATGTCTTAGATTGGGTCTGTTTGGGTTCATCTTGATTGGGACCCTCTGTTCTTCCTGGACTTGTGTGACTTTTTCTCTTATCAAATTAAAGAAGTTTTCTATCATTACTTTTTCAAACTGATTTTCTATCATTTGCTCTTGTTCTTCTCCTTCTGTATCCCTGATATACAGATATTATTGTCCTGAAGTTCCCTTAACTCCTCTCCATTATTTTTGCATCTTTTTCCTTTTCTTGCTCTTCTGGGATTTTTTTTCTACCTTTCTACAGCTTGTTGATTTGATCATGTGTTTCATTTAGGCTACTTTTGATTTCTTCTACTGTGTTCTTCAATTTAGAAATTGTAGTCTTCATTTCCTCCTGGCTCTTATTGACTGTTTCTGTGTCCTTTTCATGCTGCTGTAGTTTACAGTAAGTTCCTTGTAGCTTCCATGTAGATTTGGTAATTCTCACTGTGCTAGTTGAGCTTCCTTATAACCATTATTTTGAACTCAATATACTCTGATAGTTCACTTGCCTCTATTTCATTTAGCACTCTTTCTGGGATTCCTCCTTTCTTTTGTTTGGGGGTTGTTTCTGTGTCTTCCCATTTTAGGGGAAATTCTTCTTGTTTGCTTCTGCGTCTTGAATTGATCTGCTTTGACTCCGTGTCTTTGTGCTCTCAACTTCTATTATAGGAGACCTGTGTGGTTCATTGGTGCAGTCTCCTTGATCTCCTGAACTTGATGTTCTTAGGATGCCCTTTATGCTATTTATTATGGCTCTCTGGATGTAATTGGGTTTTTATTATTGTTGGGTCTTTCTTTGGTGGTTCCTTCCCTTCAGCTGGTTGACTGAGGGTCACTCCACACACCACATCTTGTATGATGTTGTGCATGTGCTACCAGAAGAAAACTACAATGTCCAGGAAACAAACCCACACCTGCAAAAATAACTCCCACTCATAATTCCACTATCAACAGCAAATGAACCAGTGTTAATAAGGGTATAAAGAGATTAAAATTACTGTAGAAAGGAGAGAAATAAACTACAGTATAAATTCTAGTCACTTAATATACCCAAACTTGCTAGACAAGAAATGAATGTTAAAAAGCTATGCAGGAAAGAAAGTATTGCAAATCATGGAGAAGACAACAGTGGATTTTGTCTCAGTAGCATATTGTATTTACCACTGTTTTTTTCTTTCTGGATCCACCTTTGGTGATATGAAATGGTGACCCCATCTGAACTTAGGCAGCCTGTTGGAGACTTCCAGGGATCTAGTATCTGTGGCTGATTTCTTCAGGTGTTAATGTAGTCACTCTGCACTCAGCAGTCAGGCTTCAGCACCTCAGGGTGGGGCAGCATCCCTCCTGGGGTTGTAGCTATTGTTTCCCCTAAGGCTGCTGCCACTTGGAGGAGAGTGGTCTGCCTGAGCAAGATGTCTGCTGCCGTATGGGGGATGGTGACTCAGTACTGGGACCCTGGTGGCTACTGTCTCAGTTCTTGCCCGAAAGCCTCTGTCCTCAGCCTTTCCTCAAGCATCTCTAGTCTGCTGTGCCTTGCCCCTTTGTCAGAGCCCAGGGTAAGGGTCTGCAAATGAAAATTTATCCATTGGCCCTTTAATCATCTCTTTGCATCTCAAGCTGTCCATTTGTCAGAGAGCAACTCTGTTGCTTTTCACAGCTGGATGTTATCTGTGTACTTTTTGGGCTCAGGTGCTCTAGGCTGGGACCCCAGCTTAGGGTTTACACCCCACACACTTCTCAGGGGGATCCAATTGGCCACTTATATATCCCTCAGGCATTTCAGATGCTGCCTGTGGGTGCCCAGCTAGGCCCCTCATGTCTCCACTGCACTCCTTACCAATCAGGTTATGCTAAAGCTGATTCTTCTGTTTGCCTGTGATTATAAGGCTTCTCTCTTGCTACTGTTCAGTTGTTTGTTCCAGGTGATTTCTCCACAATTTAGTTGTAATTCCAGCTTCATCCTGGGAGGAGGTTAGTGTGGCTTCCACTCACTCCTCCACCATCTTGGATTCCCGTCCCATTTTAAATACCATTTTCATTACAGATTCTCTGATCACCATAGAATTAAAGGGAGAAAACATAGTATACATGCCTTTTTAGAGGTAACTTCCAAGGGGGAATTAGTAAGTAGTCAAAAAGAACAATGTTAGAATTCTTATACTAAGACTTTCTAAAAAATACTTTTTTTTTTGTGCATTCTGGAAGTTTTATCATTGGCTCCTAAATGTTACTGTGGCATAGAATAAATATTTTCTTTACTCCTAATTAGAGAAGAAGTAGGAAGAACATCAGTGAGCAGTTGGGTGGGAGGCAGCAAGACGCTCTTCTCCTTTGCCATTTCACCTCTAATTTGGTAGCAACATTTGGAGTCACCACTGTTACTGCCAACAGCCTTGTCTGCTCTTTGTTGACATTTTACAGAATTTGTGAGTTATGAATAGCAGTCACTGTTATTTTCCTGTATTTTGATCAAAAAGACAAATTGAAATATCCTTGGACAAGTGGACCTTGCCTTAGATGGTTTCTGGATATCTCACCTTGCTGACTTGGATGTGAAAGGCAGGAAACTGTGGAGTGTTTGAGGGGATGAAAGAGAGAGTCCTAGCATTTTCTGAATAAATGTCAACTGGTAAGGCTTTGAAATTTACTGTTTAATTGTGATTAACCAGTTATGCACTTGATTTAATTAGTAGTTGCTTCAATTAAAGTAGAATTTGATGGGTGATTTTTTTTAATTTGTAAGGCTTCATTTAGTGGGCAGATTTTATCTATTATAAAATGCATTTGAATATAAGTGGAATTCTTCCTTTGCTTTTTCATAAAGAATTCTGGAATTGACACTTTGAATAAAGTTCCATATTATGCAAAGCACTCTTTTAAAAAATATATAAGCTGAACTGTTCTGATGAACTCATGGAGTTATCATGTGGTCTCTTTATTTTCAGTCATTAGAATTTATGCTGTTCTCAGAAATTATATATTATTACATGGTTTATTTTTTTAATGCTGGAGGTGTTATATAATTACACTATAATTAAATGTAATTTATCAAATAGAAATAAAGGCAAAATGAGTAATCAGAGAGACTCTTCCTCCATTCATAGATATTCAGTGGAGGCATATCATGCAATTAATTTACCAATGTTTACTCTAGAACAAATAGAATAAAATTGTCATGATTTTTCCTTTCATCATCTGACACCACACTTGGAGTTCATTTGCATAGCTACACAATAGAAGTCATTACCCTCATCAAAGATGTACTGTTATCTAACCAGCAAGGAAAAAGTGAAGTTTATGAAGAAGGTAGAGATAAGAAAATAGATTTATTATGAAAGAAAGAGTTCAAAGTTTCTTTTATTTCTTTAAGGGGTGCAATTAATGTTAACAGAACTGTTGGATCTCATATGCGAACTCATCTCCAAAAAGACTGTCTGTGTTTACCTTCACATACAAGAAAGGGAGAAAGACATCAGAGATATGACTTATAAAAGAGATAGCCTGTAGGTCCTGAAACTTTGTTCTCTCATCCATCCAAGTCAGTGAAGGAATGAAAGTTGGAGAAGCTTGGCAGTGGGACACAGAAGCTTTTTTCAGATCTGGTGTGCCCTGTGTTCCACCCCTTACCCAAAGTAGAGAAGTATGTACGTTTGTGTGTGTGTGTATATATATTGGGATAGCAGATTATTTTCTTCTATTCTCAAATCTATTAGGAGGTACCGGTTGAAAACCTCATGAACATCCAGGTGTATGTATATATATATATGGTTTAGAGAACACAGAAGCTGAGGCAGGACCTACCTACCATCAACTAACTGAAAAGAATGCACCTCCATTCACACCAGTGACTGTCAGGGCATACATGTTCTGTCTCCACTTAGTGGAGAGTATGACATGTGCTGTCATAGTTTTCAATGGTACAGAAGGTTCCATTCATCTGTACCACACACATATAATATATGAGAGGATTTGCTTCTCTGTTGGCAGCTCTCTCACTGGTATGAGTTCAAAACAGGGAAGCATCACTCCCCTACCTCCCTGTCTCCCCACCTCAGTCACTTCTCCCTTCCTGGCATTCTGGATTAATGGTTTATTTTAATCCCTTTACAGTGGCTAAAAGCATGGGCACTGGGGTCAGACACACCCAGAGGAGAGTTTTGACTCCATTATTTACTGACACATGAGAAGCACAGTTTATTGAACTTGTTAGGATTTTATTTTGTCATCTGTAAAAAGGATAACTGTGCAGTGCCTACACCATAGATTTACTGTGAAAAGTCAATGAATGTAAGGTAATTAACTCAGTGCCTGGCACACAGAGTCAAATAGAGGTCAGCTGTCATAAAATATGATGTGGACACTGGCTTGCAGTGTCTGCATCATTATGGATGAAATAAGACATTCACATGGACTACCAAGTCTGATGGAGGAAAAGGGACAGCATGGCTTTTCTCTCAAGGGGAACAAAAGCTGTGGCCCTTGCCATGATGGGCCTTTATTGGGTTTCTCAGCACATTGCATTATGGTCCTCATTTAATATGCACAGGTTGCTTTAGGTGGTTACCTTTTACAGAAAACAAAAGAACCAATACCACTAATCACATCACAGAAGAGGGATATTTGCAAATGAAAAGGGCAAAAGTGGTTGAGCTGGTTACACTGGTCCTTGGATAGGTTAGTATGGATTTTAGGAAGTTACTTTGCAGTAAATTGTAGGGGCCCAGCGGCCATAAGGGGTTAAGGAGAGGGTTTCTCACCGCGGGAGTGGTGATAGAAACCTGGTTTCTGGCCTCAAGGCCGTTCTGAGTCCTGACTGCCTCCCTACTGCTAGCTATCTGATTGTTCCCATATGCAAGAAGAAACATAGTCTTGGCATATGCATCATGTACCAAAGATGTAACTCTTAAGGTCACTCATTGTTCCTTGTTTGTGGCTTGCATAAAAAGGCTCCAGCCAGTGCAATAAACTCATCTTTTACCACCAGAGTAATCGACCCTCTCCATTATTATTATTAATCAATCCACCGCCCTGACTCACAACCCCCTGCTGCAGCGGGCTGCCGCAGTAAATGTTTGCCACTGGGGGCTGGGCCCAGGCCACGCAGAATGCTCTCCTACAAAAATATATGTATTAAAATGGTGTCCACTTTGAGTGTTTTAGTGTGACCAATACTATCTCAAAATACAGAGTCAAGAGTTTCTTCTCAGAACTCAGTTGGGAGTCTCATGATCTAAAAGCCTGCAGTGTTGCTGGGAGATGTCTGCATTGAGTTGCTGAATGATCAGAAGTCTCCATCATAAGGTAGTGGCCAGATGACAGAAGAAGCTTTGGCATAAAGCCAGGGAAACATTTATATTGATGAAATGAGTTGGCAGAAATATCTCTGTGTGGCTACCAAGTATCCTCACTTAAATGATTCACACATGACCAGCTGCATCACTTCTTGGGAAGCATGTGAACAGTGTCCCTTAAGAGTCTTTTGTGGACTCTCCAACTGCAGCACTGTCTGGTTGGCCATCATGCTCCAATATACTTTTCAGAAATGGCTTTCTAGATTCTGCATCCTGGCATCCTTTTAACTCCCTTCTTAACCTTATCCTAGTCAAAGCTGAATGTCTTCTTTTTCCTTTTACCTTCTTCATTTTTTCTTCTTTTGTTTTTCCATAATAGAATGTAATGAGTCATTGAGAAATACCACATGTGAGCAAGAAAAATATATGTATCTTCCTGGAGGACAAAGTGAGCGCATTTGGGAGGCTATGGATTTTAAAACCAGAGCTTGCATATAGTTCAAGGGAAAAAGGAAATACTTTCACATAATACCTTTCTCTTTATGGATCAGATAGGTTCAGCTTCATCTGTTGCAGAAAAGAAGGAAGTGAGGGAGGGCTAGAGGAAGGTAGAGAAGATCCTTTTACTGCTTATTACATCTGTATGTACACACAGACATTTATAAATGCACTATGTGTTATATACATACAGACTGGGCTGCTGTCAGCCATTGGGTGCTAGGTGCTATGCTAAGCCTATTTTTCCTCAGTTAATTTTTCCTGTGATCCTAAAAGTATAGGGTCATGATCTCTGGTACATACCAGGAAATTATGGTTCGGAGAAGTTAAACACCTTGCTGAAGTCTGCAGAGCTAAGGGGGAGAAACTGTTTCATTCCAAAGCCCATGCTCTTGGCACCATACTGCAACACCTCTGATTACCTGAGTTCAGGTACTTTTTATTCCTTAAGTATAAATGATCGAAAAGTGGTCATTCTGTGGAAAAAGTAACAACATATTTATAGGTATTCATGGCTTTTCCTAAAATGAATTTTCCAAAAGAAAAGAGGAGGATATATTTAAAACCTACAAAGAGCCTGGCTGGTATAGCTTGATTGGAGCGTTATCTCATAGATGGGAACGTTGTGGGTTTGATTTCCTGTGAGGGCATGTGCCCAGGTTGTGGTTTAATCACTGGTCTGGGTGCATAAGAGAAGGCAACCAGTCAATGTTTCTCTCTCACATTGATATTTCTCTCTTTTCCCCTCCTTCCCTTCCTCCCTCTTTGAAAGAAATGAGAAAATGTCCTTGAGTGAGGATAAAAATGAGAAAAACTAGAAAGTTATAAATTTGATTCACTTCTTGTTATATGAGGTTACATTGGTATATGTGTTAAGTATTTAAGCATATGGAATACAGTAGTACTAGATACAGGAACCCCAATATTCCCAGATTCAGAAATTAAAAATAAATTTGCATTCTATCATTAATCTGCTCTGTTATATGATGTCAGGCAGATATTTTATCTAATATAAAATAAAACAGTTGGCCCAATTAAGTCTTTTAAACCATTACTGCCCAATCAGTTTTTGTTTTTATTTTTTCTAACAAAATACTGTGCCTCATTTCCATGTGTTAAAATGTCTCAAAATTTCATTTTGGGGACATTATTTATTATGTCACTAAATATTAGTCATTTCTTTTTTTTCTCTCTTTTTAAAAATTGTTGCCCAAGTACAGTTTTCTGCTTTCCCCCCCACCCCTCTCCACCACCCAAGCCCTACCCACCTCCCTCTCCTGTTCCCCGCCTAGTTAATGGACCATATGTCCTTTATAATTGTTCTTGTAAATTCTCCACCCTTTTCCCCAATTATCCTCTCCCTTCTCCCCTCTGGTCTCTGTCAGCCTGTTCTCAATTTCAATGTCTTTGGCTATGCTTTTCTGGCTTGTTCATTTTGTTGATTAGATTCCTGTTAATGGTGAGATCATATGGTATTTGTTTTTCACCGCCTGGCTTCTTTCACTTAGCGTAATGCTCTCCAGTTCCATCCATGCTGTCGCAAAGGGTAAGAGCTCCTTCCTTCTTTCTGCTGCATAGAATTCCATTGTGTAAATGCACCATAATTTTTTGATCCATTCATTTATTGATGGGCATTTAGATTGCATCCAGCACTTGGCTCTTGTAAATGGTACTGCTATGAACATTGGGGTGTACAGGTTGTTTTGGATTGGTGTTTCATGGGTCTTAGGATATAATCCTAGCAGTGGAATTGCTGGGTCAAAAGGCAGTTCCATTTTTTCTTTTCTGAGGAAGTTCCATACTGTTTTCTACAGTGGTTGCACCAGTCTGAATTGCTACCAACAGTGTACTAGGGTTCCCTTTTCTCCACATCCTCTCCAACACTTGTTTGTTGATTTGTTTATGATGGCCATTCTGACTGGTATGACGTGGTATCTCATTGTGGTTTTAATTTGCCTCTCTCTGATAGCTAGTGATACTGAACATCTTTTCATGTGTCTCTGGACCCTCTGTATGTCCTCCTTGGAGAAGTGTCTGTTCAAGGCCTTTGCCCATGTTTTCATTGGGTTGCTTGTCTTCTTAGAGTGGAGTCATGTGAGTTCTTTATATATTTTGGAGATCAAACCCTTGTCTGAGGTTTCATTGACAAATATGTTTTCCCATATGTTTGATTCTGTTTTCATTTTAATGCTGTTTTCTTTAGCCATGAAAAAGCTTTTTATTTTGATGAGACCCATTTGTTTATTCTTTCCTTTATGTTCCTTGCTCCAGGAGATATATCAGTGAAAATATTGCTGCGTAGAATATCTGAGATTTTCCTGCCTATGTTCTTCTCTAGGACTTTAATCATGACTTATATTTAAATATTTTATCTACCTTGAGTTGATTTTTGTGTATGGTGTAAGTTTGTGCTTCAGTTTCATTTTTTTTCATGTAGCTGTCCATCTCTCCCAACACCATTTGTTGACAAAGCTATTTTTACTCCATTTTATGCTGCTACCCCGTTGTTGATATTAACTGACTATAGAGACTTAGGTTTATTTCTGAGCTCTCTATTCTGTTCCATTGGTCTATGTGCCTATTTTTGTGCCAGTACCAGGCTGTTTTGATTACAGTGGCCTTGTAATACAGTTTGGTATCAGGTATTGTGATACCTCCTACTTTGCTCTTGTTTCTCAAAATTGCTGGAGCTATTCAGGGTTGTTTATGGTTCCATATAAATTTTTGAAGTGTTTGTTCTATGTCAGCGAAATATGCCATTGTACTTTAATAGGTATTGTGTTGAATATATAAATTGCTTTGTGTTATATGGACATTTTGATGATGTTAATTCTTCTGATCCATGAACACGGTATATTTTTCTGTTTGTGTCTTCCTTAATTTCTTTCTTCAGTGTTGTGTAGTTTTCTGAGGGGATGGTACAATACTTGCAAATCAATAAACATAATACATCACCTGAACAAAAGCAAAGACCAAAATCACATGATCATATCAATAGATGTGGAAAACGCATTTGATAAATCTTTTATTACTACTGTATCATTCAACATTGTTGGGTAAGTTTTGAGCAGACATTTCAGATGCCAAGGCATATTTAAGTGACATTTAAAAATCAAGCAGGTGATAAATATTGCACTGGTTTATGCTCATGGCAGAAAAATTAACATTTCTTATCTGTCATTATCATATTTTTCCCCCAAAGAAACATGAATTAATGGATTCTTATCCTAGTTTTCAAAACTACAACTCAGTAAATAGTTATTGGGCTTGAGGATTGGCTTATCTCGGTAGTATTCCACTTCCCCCCAAGGGGTTATCAATTGCCTATACTTTTTTTGTGTTGATAGAATTAAGGATTTTTTTGCAGTTTATATTATACAGTATAAAAATGTAATGAAAACATGTATGTATATATGACCTTATATTGAGTTATTTATAATATGTATTTTTCTTCTATCTGAATTACATAAGCATTTAAAAGTGGTCCAATGTGGAAAACTGTAGAATAAATTCAGAGTAAAATCTAGATAATCCACCCTTGATGTGTATTTTATATGTCATGTTAGATAAATATCTATCATATTCATCTTTATCCTTTAAAATTTAAACTTTCTTAAGATATCACTATCTGTACTGTACTTTGAAAATGTTTCTTTATTCATCTTTATTAAAATTTGCCATGATTATTATATTACTGCTTAGCGTAAATATGAACAACTATAAAGAGAAAAAGCTTAGTATTTTTATTGGCTTCAGAATATTCCTATATTATGTCTCATGAAATTCTTTAATTTTGATTTACATTTTTTTGCTGTTACTATATATCTAAGTAATTTCCTATACTTTTCATTTAATTTTGTAATTCTTGTTTCTTATACTTTGCTGACCAGAGCCATGGAGGGCCAGATGGTGGAGGCATAATGAGAGCACCAGAACCCTGGCTTAGGGCCACCTCTGTCACATCAAAAAGCCATTGAAGAATCACATTTCCATGAAAGTGTTTTCTAGGATTTGGGGGAAAATGTAGAGGTAGTGCTGTGGAGAAACAGTAATTTCCACAAAGTTGCTTAAAACTGCTGTTTAATTGGGAGTCTCTTCCTTTACATACATAGGTTCATATGTTTACATTTAAGAATTGTTTTTAATGGTCCCATTTTAGTTTTAGCACTTTCCCCCAGAAAAAGTAGAAGGGAATGGCTGCAGTCCATTTTCATTTTCCCTCAGGATTTAGAAATACTGGATGCCAGAAACTTAAATCTCGAAATACTACAAGTAAGTTCAGCATTGTTTAGGAAGGATGGCTGTGAGGCAGGTACATGAAAATAGATGGATGAATAGTTACTTCTTTCTCTTTCTAGATCACAGGGTCTAGAAGCAAAGCCTTGAGCATTTTCTGTTGGTATCAAAGACAGCTTGGGGCCCGGTCCTCTCAAAGTGAGCAACAAGCAAGAGAAAACTAGGTGAAAGTAATGACACTCCATGAGTCATCCCTTCAGCATTTTTTATTGTCCCATTTGTTCACAGAGCATACCTTATACACTATTTTTACAAAACTCAAAAGTAACACAATTGATTGGCATGGTCATTGGAAACTCATGTCACTGCTCATGGATTTCTGTCTCCCAAGTCGCAGCCAAGGTTAGGATAACCCAGTGCTGATCAACATATCCAGGGCTGTTTAGACAAGAGAAATGTTCACATAAGCACTTTTGCACACATGAAAAATGCAGGTTTGTGTAAATTGCTGGCTCAACACTTATGTGATATGATTACAAATGAGAACTGTTATTTGATTTCTTATATGTTTTTACAGAAAATAAAATGAGGGAGTGAAAACCATTTTATGGAATCTGTTCCTTGGAGCAAGAGCCTTGCCTGAGTCCTCTGTGTCTAGAATGAGGGAAGAAAAAAATCTATATTTGCTTGATTTTAGCTTTAGTGTTCAGGCTCACTCTTCCTTTTTGTTCATATTTCATTGTTGTTGTTGTTGTTGTTGATGATGTTACTGTTCTTTGCTGTGGTCCTTCTGCTTTGAACTCTTTTTAAAGGAGAGCAGTTGGAAATGTCTTTTTTTAATGATTGGAAAAATCATTTGTCTCAATTTTTAGCTGTTCTATGGCTAAATTTTCTTCATTGGCCTTTTTATTTCCTGTTCCTTTCCTTCTATATACAAAGTTTTTGACATAGTTCCTGTACTGGATTCTTTTTGATTTTTACTCATCTTGAAAAGACATGAGATCTTATCAGACCAAAAATCTGTGTGTGGCTGTGTATCTGTGTGCATGTGTTTGATTCAGGCTGAAGGGAATTTCTCTGTTCCTTGGTCTTGCCTTTTTTTTCTTCAAAGTTTCCTAATGGTGATTGCTAAGGGTGCCTTGTAATCATAATAAGTACTATAAGGGTTAGTCAAATTGTTACATTGGTTTAGAAAGGAGGGGTATCTGTAGGAAGCCCATCTGGTGCAGCTGAGTACTCCGTAGATATTTCTAACTGACAACATCAATGTCTATAGTCTTAGATGGCAAAAAAAAAAAATAGTAGTATTGTTGTAGCAACAGTAATGTGACATCACTAGGTGATAGGAATTTTTCAGCTTTATTATAATCACATGTGAACACCATGGTATATGTAGTCATGGTTTACCTAAATGTCGTTATGTGGCCACGAGTGTAAAATGTTTATTTTTATTGTAAAATAAACAATAAAACAAACATTACTCTGAGAGTATCAATGTAGAGGTCAGGGCAAAAAGTAGATTGGAGTGTGGTTGAGAGGAGAATAGCCATAGAGGAAGTGGAGAGAGTGAATTTAGTCAATTCTGAGTTATGCTTAGAAAGGAACTGAAAAATGGGTCTGCAGTTGGAGAGGGGTGGGTGGTCAAGAAAGGTTTTGTTTGGTTGGGAAGAGGGCAGCAAGGTAGGTGGGAGCTAACCCACTTGCTTGTGCACCCAACTGAGACATCTAGCTGATCTTCTGAAGAAGAGAGTGAACAGCCAACAGAATCCCAGCTGAATGAATGAAGTTTGGAAGCCAACAAGTAGAGAGGATGATTGAAAAGGGACCCGTAAGACAATAAGACATGGAGATGTGAGAAAATCAGAGATGATCCAAAAAGAAGTCAGAAGATGAACACCAACAGCTAAGACCTCAGAACTTGCATGGTTCTTTTTTTCACTCCTTTCCATTTAATTAGTTTTCTCATTTGTTTGATATCATTTTTGTTTTGTTTTCTTTATTCTACCTTTCATATTGCACTTTAATTTTTCTTCTTTCACTTCATTCATATTCCAATAACATACTACTCTTGGTCTTTTACTTTTTATTCTTTTTATTCAGATTATATATTTCTTATTGTACTATTGTTATTCCAAATCCCACACAGCACCCTTCCCTGTTGTTAATCCATTTTGCCATCATCCTGAGCTTTATTATTGTTGTGGTTAACTTTATTTATTTTTTGAAAATTATTTTAGTGTTCAATTACAGTTGTCTACATTTATCCTCCACCACTCTCCTCCCCCCACCCAGCCATCCCCACTTCCCTTTCCTGTTTCTACCCACCCTTGGTTTTGTCCATGTGCCCTTTATAGTTGTTCCTGAAAACTCTTCCTCCCATTATTCCCTCCTACCTCACCTCTGGTTACATCAGATTGTTCTTAATTTCAATGCCTCTGGTTATATTTTCCTTGCTTGTTGGTTTTGTTGATTAGGTTCCACTTCAAGATGAGATCATATGGTATTTGTCCCTCAACACCTGGATTATTTCACTTAGCATAATCCTCTCCAGTTCCACCCCTGCTGTCACAAATTGTAGGAGCTCCTTCTTTCTTTATGATGCATAGTATTTCATTGTATAAATGTACCATAGTTTAACTTTATTTTCTCACACACTTAGCCAAGTGTCTATCTGTTACTATCACTATTGCTCCTCCATCTAACCTCACATAAATGCTCTGCTTTCTAAAGTCACCTCACATTTTTTTCTCCTTATAATTAGAGTCTTAATTCTTTTTCACCTTTTATAAAAAGTGGCTGGTTGGGTGAAATATCACGGTTATTGCTGTACTTCTCCAAAGGATCTCCTATTTTCACTACTTGTTAGTACTTTAAATCCCACAGAATACTCTCCCACTCTCTTACTCCATTTTACCTTTGCCCTACCCCTGATCAGCTGAGTAAAAAATTTTAAAATTTGAAATTTTACAAATCTCATTGTTTCCTCTTTTTTCCCCTTTTTCTTCCTTATTTTCTCTCTCTTTTTCTTTTGCCCTTTCTCTCAGCCCTGGCTTTACTCCTTATTCTTACTAGCTAGCTTCCTTAATTCTCTAAAAATCACTTTTCTTTGCTGTAGGTATCTCATGCTTACTTTTCACTTTTCTACAATATTCTTATTCACATTCCACTTCATTAAATTTCATTCCACTGTCGATGCGACTGACCCTACTGTGGGTTTTCTGCAATTTTGCTCCCATTGGTCCAGTACCTTTTCAATTGCACTTCAAACCTCATAGTATACTCTTCCCTCTTCTTACCCACTGCTCTCACAGCCCTTTCATGTTATACTTACATTGTAAATTTTTCTCTCTCCTGTTCTTTGCCTCAGCTCTATCTGAACTCTTATCAATTCTCCTCCCTCTTACCACAGAACAATATTTTCCTTTCCTGTAGTCATCTCATATTCCCTTTCCACAATCCTTCTTCACATTTACTAATCTTAGTTCTATTATGGTTGAGAGTGCTGATGTGGTAGGGGGGTATTCTTTTAGCAAGCATAGATTTGGTAGTCTGGTAATATGGCTTTGTTAACCAACACCTGTCCAACAGCATAAAGACAAGGTGGGAGTTCTGAATACCAGTAAAACTGTTGGAGGGGAGGACCCATTAACAAAGGGGCCACCAAAAGGTAAAGCCCAAGTACAACAAGAGAGCCCATACAAATAGAAGAAAGTGCAAACCTAGAACATCCAGACAAGGAGATCAAAGAGACCACACCACCAAGTTCCACAGAATTCCTACCACAGAAATTCACCCTAAAAAGACATTTGGCAAAGCAGTGCATCTAGAATTGCAGAAACAAACAAAAAGAATCACCTAAAATGGAAAGACAAAGAAAGAGCATGAAATCAAAAGCAATGGAAGATTCCCAGGTAAAAGAGCTAAGTGAAATGGAGGTGAGAAAACTCTCAGACATAGAATTCAAAAGAATCTTTGTAAGGATACTCAAGGAACTCACCGACCACTATAGGAAACTGAGTGACAATGACAACAATATGAAAAAGGAAATAGAAACTAAAAACAATAACCAGGAAGAAATGAAGGATGAAATTTCAGAAATAAAAAACACCCTAGAAGAAATTACAAGCAAGCAGGATGAGGCAGGGAACCGACTTAGTGAACTGGAAGGCAAAATATAAAGAAATACACAGGTAGAACAGCTGCATGAAAAAGACTAAAAAATATGAATACAGCTTATGGAAACTATAAAACAACATCAAACACAACCACATTTAAATCATAGGAATACCAGAAGAAGAAGAAAGGGAGCAAGGGATACAAACTGTGTTTGAAAAAATTTGACAAAAAATTTCCTGAACCTGGAGGAGAAAAGCCATACAAGTTTGAAGAACATAGGATCCCAATTAAGATTAACCCAAAAGGCCTACTGTAAGATAAATCATAATGAAAATGACAAGTTTTAAAGGCAAAAAGAGAATCTTAAAGGCAGTAAGGGAGAAATAGGAAATAACACACAAGGGAGCTCTAAAAAGAATAGCAGCTGATTTCTCAATAGAAACACTAGAAGACTAAAGGAATGGCAAGAAAAACTCCAGTTAAAAAAAACCAAAGGCCTATAATTAAGACTACTTTAAATTAGAATGGAAGGCAAAATAAGGAGTTTATCATACAAAAGTAGGCTGAAAGAATAAACCTCCACCAAACCAGCAAACAAATGCTAAAGGGACTTTTTCAGGAAGAGGTAGAAAAAGCACAAAATAGAGAACCACAGGTACAAGGGAAAAATGAATAAGGGGAAAATGAATAAGAACCTACCAATAATAACCTTAAATATTAATTGATTAAATGCTTTAATCAAAAGACATAGGGTAGCTGAATAGATAAAAAAACATGACCAGAACACATGCTGCCTACAGAAGATACACCTCAAAAAAAAAAAAAAAAGATCTATATAGTGTGAAAGCGAAAGGTTGGAGAAAAATATATTCCAAGCAAATGGGCAGGTAAAAAAAGCCAGAGTAACAATACTTATATCAGGCAAAATAGATGTCAAAACAAAGGCCATAAAAAGACACACAGAAATACACTTCCTAATACTCAAAGAGAAGACATACACTATAAGCATATGTACACACAACATAGGAGCACACAAATATATAAGGAAAATGTTGGAGAACTTCAAGAAAGATGTAGATGGCAACACTATTATAGTAGGGGATTTTAACACCCCACTGATAAAAATGGGTAGATATTTCAAACAAAATATCAACAAGGATATAGTGGCATTGAACAATGCCCTGGATCAAATGGACTTAACTGATGTATATAGAAACTTTCTACCAAAGAAATAAAATACATATTATTTTCAAATACACATGGAACATTTTCAAAGACAGACCACACATTAGGCCCCAAAACAAGCCTCAACAAATTCAAGAATATTGAAATCATAGCAAGTATTTTCTCAGACCACAAGGGCCTGACTCTAGAAACCAATCTCAAGGAAAAAACTCAAAAACACTCCAATTCACGGAGACTAAACAGCATGCTGTTAAACAATAACTGGATTAATAATGAGATCAAGGTAGAAATCAAAAAGTTTCTGGAAACGGAAGACAATGAAAACACAAAAGTCCAAAACTTATGGGACACAGTGAAGGCAGTGCTGAGAGAGAAGTTCATAGTGATACAGTCCTACCTAAAAAAGATAGAAACATTACAAATAAACAACCTAACCCTACACCTGCAAGAACTCGAAGAACAACAACAAAGACATCCCAGACCTAGTAGAATGAAGGAAATAACAAAGATCAGAGGAGAATTAAACAACAAAGAGACTAAAAGCACAATTCTAAGGATCAATAAATTCAGGATCTGGTTCTTTGAAAATGTAAATAAAATCGACAAGCTTTTAAGCAGACTCATCAAGAAAAAAAGAGGGAGGACCCAAATAAATAAAATTAGAAATGAAAGAGGAGAGATTAAAATGATATTGCAGAAACACAGTGAATTGCAAGACATTACTATGAAGAACTATATGCCAAGAAATTTGCAAACCTAGGTGAAATGAAAAAAGTTCTAGAAAAGGATAACCTTCCAAAACTTAATGAAGAAGAAGCAGAAAGCCCAAACAGACCAATAACCACAATGGAACTGAAGCAGTAATCAAAAAACTCCTGACACACAAAACCCCTGGACCAGAAGTTTTCACAGGAGAATTCTACAAAGCATTTAAGGATGGGCTAACCCCTATCCTTCACAGACTATTCCAACAAATTCAAGATGATGGAAGACTCCCAAACTCTTTTTATGAAGCCAGCATCACCCTAATCTCAAAACCAAGTAAAGACACAACAATGAAAGAAAACTTCAGGCCAATATTGCTGATGAACCTAGATGCTAAAATCCTCAACAAAATATTGGCAAACCACATTCAGAAATACATTAAAAAGATCATACACTATGATCAAGTGGAATTCATCCCAGAGATGCAAGGATGGTACAATATTTGCAAAACAATAAACATAATACATCACATAAACAAAATGAAAGACAAAAATCTCATGATCATATCAACAGATGTGGAAAAGGATTTGATAAGGTACAACACACATTTATGATTAAAACACTCAGCAAAGTAGGGATAGAGGGAACATTCCTCAACCTAATATAAGCCATATATGAGAGACCTACAGCCAACATCATACTCAATAGGCAAAAACTTAAAGTTTTTCCACTAACATCAGGAACAGGACAAGGATGTCCATTTTCACCACTCTTATTTAGTATAATATTGGAAGTCCTAGGAACAGCAATCAGAAAAGAAAAAGAAATAAAAGGCATCCAAATTGGAAAAGAGGAAACAAAACTGTAATTATTTGCAGATGACATGACAGTGTGCATAGAATATCCTATAGACTCCACCAAAAACTACTCGACCTAATAAATGAATTTGGCAAAACAGCAGGATACAAAGTCAATATTCAGAAATCAAAGGCATTTTTATACACCAAAAATGAAATATCAGAAATGGAAATCAGGAAAAAATCCTATTTCATACAGGAACAAGAAAAATAAAATACCTAAGAATAAACCTAACCAAGGAGGTAAAAGACCTGTACTCAGAATACTATACAACACTGAAGTCAGAAATCAAGGAAGACACAAACAAATGGAAGCATATATTGTGTTCATGGATTGAAAGAATTGACATCATCAAAATATCCATACTACCCAAAGCAATTTATGAAAGCAATGCAATACCTATTAAAGTACCAATGGCATATTTCTCAGATATAGAACAAACATTTCAAAAATGTATTAGAAACTATAAACCACCCCTCATAACTCCAGCAATTTTGAGAAAGAAGAACAAAGTAGGAGGGGTCACAATACCTGATATCAAACTATTACACAGCCACTGTAATCAAAACTGCCTGGTACTGGGATAAGAACAGATACATGGACCAATGGAATAGAATAGAGAGCCCAGAAATAATACAAGTCTCTATCTTCAATTAATATTTGAGAAAGGGAGCAGCAGCATAAAATAGAGTGAAAATAGCCTCTTTGACAAATGGTGTTGGGAGAGCTGGACAGCTACATGCAAACAGAAATGAAACTCAAGCACCAACTTACACCATACCCAAAAATAAACTCAAGGTGGATAAAAGGCAAATATAACTTGTGACACCTTAACAGTCCTTCAGGGGTACATAGCCAGGATAATTTCAGGTATTCCACTCAGCAATATTTTCACTGATATGTTTTCCAGAGCAAGGGACATAAAAGAAAGGATAAACAAATAGGATATTATAAAAATAAATGCCTTCTGCATGCCTAAAGAAAACATTAAAATAAAAAGAGAACCAAATATATGGGAAAACATATTTGCCAAAGATAACTCAGACAAGGGTTTGATCTCCAAAATATATAAAGACCTCACACGACTCCACTCCTGGAAGACAAAAAAAAACAAAAAACAAAAACCTATTAAAAATGGGTAAAGGACTTGAAGGAGGACATAGAAAGGGTCCAGAGACATGAAAAGATGCTCAGCATCATTAGCCATCACAGACATGCAAATTAAAACTACAGTAAGATGACACTTCACACCAGTGAGAATGGCCATCATAAACAAAACAAGAAACAATAAATGTAGGAGAGGATGTGGAAAAAAGGGAACCCTATTGCACTGTTGTTGGGTTATCTGACTGGTGTAGCCACTGTGGAAAACAGTATGGAATTTCCTCAGAAAACTAAAAATGGAATTTCCTTTTGACCCAGCAATTCCACTGAAGGGTTATATCCTAAGAACCCTGAAACACCAATCCAGAAGAACCTATGCACCCCAAAGTTCATAGCAGCATTATTTACAATAGCCAAGTGCTGGATGCAACCTAAGTGCTCATCAGTAACTGAATGAATCAAAAAACAATGGTACATTTACACATGGAATTCTATGTGGCAGAAAGAAAGAAGGAGCTCCTACCCTTTGAGACAGCTTGGAGGGAACTGGAGAGCATTATGCTATGTGAAATAAGCCAGGTGGTGAAAGACAAATACCATATAATCTCTCCTTCAAGTGGAACCTAAACAACAAGACAAACAAGGAAGCAAAATAAAACCAGACACATTGAAATTAAGAACAAACAGACAGTAACCAGATGGGAGATGAGCGGGGATATGGGGGGGGGCGGGTTAGGAACAACTATAAAGGACACATGGACAAAACCAGTGGGGCAGTGGACTCAGGGGAGGTAGGTAAGGATGGCTGATATGGGTCAAAGTGGTGGGGGGAAAGGCAGAAAACTGCACTTGAACAACAATAAACTATAAAAAATAAGTGTGACACGAATAAAAGAACAGATCAACCCTCTGGAAAAAAGCTAAGCAACAAAAAAGATGGATAACCTGTGAGCTGCAGAGTTCAAAACACTGGTAATGAGAATGCTCACAGAAGTGTTTGAGTTCAGCTGCAAAATGAAGAAAGAAATGAAGGTTATACAAAGTGTAATAAAGGAAAATATACAGGGAACTGACAGTGAAGGGAAGGAAACCAGGGCTAAAATCAATGATTTGGAACAAAAGGAAGAAATAATCATCCAACTGTAACAGAATGAAGAAATAAGAATTTAAATAATTGGGGAGATGCTTAGGAACCTCTGAGATGGGTGTGAGGGCTCCAACATCTGAATCACAGGTGTGCCAGAAGGAGAGGAGAAGGACCAAGAGGTTGAAAACTTATTTGAACTAACAATGAAGAAAAACTTCCTTGATCTCGTGAAGGAAATAGACTTCCAGAAATTCCAGGAAGCCCAGAGAGTCCCAAGGAAACTGAACCCAAGGAGGAACACCCCAAGGGACATCATAATTAAGTTACCCAAAATTAAAAATAAGGAGAAAATCTTAAAAGCAAGAAGAGAAAAGGAGAGAGTTACTTACAAAGAAGAGCCCATAAGGCTATCAGCTGATTTCTCAAAAGAAACCTTACAGGAAAGAAGGCTCTGGAAAAAAGGGTTTGCAGTCATGAAAGGCAAGGGCCTACATCCAAGATGACTCTGTCCAGCAAAGCTATCATTTAGAATGGAGGGGCAGATAAAGTGTTTCCCAGATAAAGTCTAGTTAAAGAAGTTCATCATCACCAAGCCATTATCATATGAAATGTTAAAGTGACTTGTTTAAGAAAAAAGAAGATAAAAACTATGAACAGTAAAATGGCAACAAACATACAGCTATCAACAACTGAACCTAGGAAACAAAAACTAAGAAAACAATTAGAACAGGAGTAGAATCATAGAAATGGAGATCACATGGTGGGTTATCAATGGGGAGGGGGAGGAGGGAGAATCAGGGAAAGGTATAGGGAATAGGAAGCATAATTGGTAAGCAAAATAGATAGAGGGAGGTTAAGAGCAGTATAGGAAATAGAGAAGCCAAAGAGCTTTTATATACATATCCCATGGACATGAACTAAGGGGTAAGATGCTGGAGGGTGGTGGACGGTGCAAGGCAGAGGGAGCATAAAGGGGAGAAAAAATTAGGATACCTGTAATAACATAATCAGTAAAATATACATTAAAATAAAAATAATTAATTGGCATAGGTCCTGAACAGACCCTTCTCCACAGAGGACATACAGAGGATCCAGGGAGATATGAAAGGGTGCTCAGCATCACTAGCCATCAGAGAGATGTAAATTAAAACCACAATGAGCCATGATTGGCGTGGCTCAGTGGATTGAGGGACAGACTGTGAAACAAAGGGTTGCCAGTTCTACTCTCAGTCAAGCTACATGCTTGGGTTGCTGGCCAGGTCCCCAGTAGAGGACATGGGAGATGCAATCACACATTGCTCCCTCTCTTTCTCCTCCCCCTGCTCTCTCTCTAAAAATAAATAAATCAAATCTTTAAAAGGTAAAATAAAAAATAAAACCACAATGATATACTACCTCACACCTCTCAGAATGGCCATCGTAAACAAATCAACAAAAAATAAGTGCTGAAGAGGTTGTAGAGACAAGGGAACCCTATTACATCATTGGTGGAAATGCATATTGGTGCAGCCACTGTGGAAAAAATTATGGAATTTCCTCAGAAAACTAGAAATATAACAGCCTGTTGACCCAGCAGTTCCACTGCTGGGATTATACCCTAAGAACCCTGAAATACCATTCAAAAGAGTCTATGCACCCCAATGTTCATAGCAGCACAATTTATAACAGCTAAGAACTGGAAACACCCTAAGTGCCCATCTGTAAATGAGTGCATCAAAAACTGGTACATTTACATGATGGAATACTACACATCAGAAAGAAAGAAAAACCTCCTACCCTTCGTAACAGCATGGGTGGATCTAAAGAGTATTATGCTAAGTAAAATAAGCCAAGAGGTAAAAAAGTAATACCATATGATCTCACCTATAAGAGGAACCTGATCAACAAAACAAACAAGGAAGCTAAATAGGACCAAAGACACTGAAATAAAGAACAAACTGACAGTAACCTGATGGGAGAGGTGAGAGTATAATGGGAAAAAAGGGAAAGGGTCATCAAGGAACATGTATAAAGGACATGTTGACAAGTCCAAAGGGTTGTAGGGTTGAGAGTGGGTGGTGGGGATGGGAGGGGAGAGGGGGAGTTGTGGGGGGAAAATGGAGGTAACTGTACTTGAATAACAATAAAAAATAAAAATAAATTAAAAAATAACTTGGTAAGGTAAAACAATTTTTTCATTTATTTCATTAAGACTAAAGAATTCACCTCTTTTCAAGTCAATAGGAGTGATTAACAACAAAAACTCACAAAGACTTCTATCTCAAACCAGCTGTACCACTTACTCTCTATACTCCCTTTAAACAATACTTAACCAGTTACCTCAACAGTACAACAGTTGAAAGTGTTAATTGAGATAACATAGAACTGACACTTAGCATAGGGTATATGGCACTTAGCAAGGAAACACTACTGAACATATATATCTGAAATATAAAAGTAATTTTCAGTTTATAGAATTCTCTTTTAGTATATATATAAAATATTGTAATACACAAATATATTCCAATATGTATTATATATTTTGAAATATAGAATACACAATATGTAATATAATTATAATTATCTAATGATAGATAGGTATACTAAACAAAGGGCCTTATTAGTCATCATATTTCTGCCCCCTCATTCTGTCAAAAATTAATTCTAGTTAATGGCATAACAGGATGCTGAATGATTCTTGGTTTGGGGGGTAGAAGAAATTTGCTTCATTTTGAAGTTTTAAGTTATTTGTCATTAGATACTTGGGTCAACTCTAAGATTCTGACATTAAATAAAAAGACCTGAAATACAACTAAATGTGTTCTGATTATTGAAAAAGAGATGTGTGAATAATTGCCTGTTCATCCTTTCATTTTATGTATTCAAGATATGCTATGTTATTATCTCAACTTGCCAGAGCTCTGACTCTGTTATGATCTATGATGAGGTCTGTGGTAGAAATGAAAACACTTTGTGTTTAATGTTACTGACTTTTAGAAATTTTAGTTTTCATATGGAAAGCATGAATAGTTTTACATAATTTATCAATTGCTACAAATAAAATATTACATGAATTTACAAATTGGAAACCACATTTTTCTTTGTCTCTTTGACATTTGATATTTTTATAGAATTTTTTTGAAGCTCAAATTTTGGTTATTTACTACTTTTTTATTTTCTATATTGCTAGATCTTATGTGCTCTGATTAACTTCTTTTTGGGAGAAAAATTTACAATAATCATTTAGCTACAAACACTGCAAAACACTAATAATGACTATACTGGGAGTCCTGTCCAGATCTATTTTCTAAACTGTCTGTCTCTCTATTTCTATATACCATCTGTTCCTCCTCTTCCCAGATATTTTACTAGACAATGTGCCTGAGTATCCTGGGGCATATCTAAAACTCACTGTGTTACAAACCATGCTTATTTATAGCTTTCTCTATGCAGAAACTCTCCTTACAACATGCACATTACATTCAACAACCCTAAATCTGCTACTTTTGTCAATTAATAGCAATAGCAAAAAAAAAAAAAAAAACAGTTTCCCAACTTGTGAATTCAGTCTTCTCAGGGGCTGGGTGAGAGGATGATGGGATTAAGCAAAATAAAAAGGAAAGACTCCTGGGCACAGACAACTGTATGGTGATTACTAGAGAGAAAGGAAGTGGAAGAAGGGAGGAGAGGTTAAAGGTAAAAATAAATGTTGATGGAAGAAGAAATGTTTACCACTTGGGGTGGTAAACACACAATACAGTATTCAGATGATGTATTATACAAATGTGTACCTGAAACACATAATTTTATTTAACCAATGTCACCCCAATAAGTTCAATAAAAATAAAATAATATTTTAAAACTATCATAACTTGCTTTTTTCAAGTTTAATTTATCCCCAAATCATATTGATTTTGTATTGAAAGTATTTCTTGAATGTCTTCTTATTTTATTTCTTTACAGACTTCAAATTTTGGTTCTTTTATGTCTTTATTGTTTTTTCCTTCTTTATTGCATTTCTTCTTATCTATTTGTTTATTCTGAAAGTCATTATAGAGAATCAGTTGTGAACCAGTCCCTATGTGGACTTACTTCAGACATTCTTCAGGGTCCCTCTCACATGGTGGCAGTTAGGTAGATGGGATGGGGACAAAGAACAGGAACCAGACTAGGCTCACAACTCCTCTCCCTCTAATGCTGCTTCCCATCTTTCATCCCCCAGAATGACTTCACATTACTCTTTTCCAGTACAGCAGAGGTCCTGAAACACAAACTCCACTAAAGTCTCCAATTCGACAAGGTGTGAAATCCAGATTTCTTAAAGGTACACACCTTTGCCTCCTTTGCCAGCATGGCTTTTTTCCTACTCTTTTTATATTACAAAGGACAAAACATTTGTGTTCTCTAATAAATTCTGAGTAGAACAACACAGAAAAAAATTGTATGTTAGTGATTGCTGTCTTTGTACATGCCTGAAATGCCTATCTTCTCTTCTTGTCTGCCTAACCTATCATTCAATACTGAAGTAAAACCTTCTTAATGAGAGAATTAGATTCTTTTCCAAGCTCCCACATTACCTCATCTTCTAGAAAAATACTTCTATTATAGTAGCTGTCACATTAAAATTCAATCATCTTTTACATGTTTGTTTGCTCAACTAGATTGAGCTTACTCAAGCCAAAGGCTGAGATATTCATTTCTGCTATTTCTGGCACCTGGTTCAGTGCCTGGTATATTAGATATTTAATACAAATTTTATGAATGCATAGATGAATGATGGGGAGATGAATGACAAAAAGTGCTTCCTTTTAAAAATAATAGCTTTGAATACACCATTAGTCTTCCTTTCATTTCAGTGCACCAACAGTTTAAAGAGATTTCAGTGACATAATTTTCTGACACCGGAAATAAATTCCTATATATTTACAACTCCAATACAAAAAACTAAAAAATACCTCTCAACTTGTGCATTAGATTCTTTTACATTTTGAAGATATGAGGCATGTAGGGGAAAGCCTAATGGAAATTCAAAATGGGTATGAAGGATATCTCAGTAGTTATTTGTAAATACCATTCTTTTTATCTTCTTCTCCTTTACTAAGAAAAAAAATTAACAACACCGGGGAAAAATAGATCCTGCATTTTAAGTCACAACAAACACAACTAATAAACAGTAAACTACAGACCTGTCAGCTGGAAGGAAGAAATAGCATCAATTTTATAAACAATTCACTCAAGTGTCAATAGTCAGTATGACAGGGAAAGAAAGTGAACAATATTTTTCAAAAATATATATTTTTCAATATATTTATTTTGCTGAATAAATATTGAGCAAAATTTTGTGTCAGCTGTATTGATGGTGAGTAAAGGCCATGCAAATATGAAGAGGTCATATTTCCAACATTAAATAATTTTTTGTTGAGATACATTTCCTTTGAAATTTGAAAATTATTGGTTATGAATATTAACCCCTTTTCTACAACAGAACATATGAATAAGATTACAAAAGAGTCTTCTCTTTCTAATGATGGAAAGAGGTATAATCATTGAAATTGTAAGATATATATAATTATCTTCATATTAGCAGCACAATTCTGGTAATAACAGAAGGAAGTCATTGAAAACATGAGAATCATTGATTTGTAGACCATCTGATGTGATTATTCACTTAACTTATCAAGAATGCTTTGAATTTATTATAAAGGTTATCAAATTAAAATTTTAATGGAATAGCATCCTTGTCACAGTTTGGGCTCTCTCAAAGTAAATCATTAGATTTTGCTATAGACACTAGTAGTATATTTCAAGGGTGATCCAAGAATGCTGAAGTGAAGCAATGTGTAGAGTAACATGGTTGGAGGGAAAGCCAATGAAAACTGGGATCTTGATCATCTGGTTATTTTTCTAAGCAACTGAACCTAGTCTTGCTGAGGAGTCTTGAGAAACCATGTAGAATGAACCTCAGAATTGTACCTCCAAAAAATGTGGGACTGGGACATCCACCCATTGACACCCATTTCTCATTGACTAAAGGTTGCTCTGGGAGATGCATGCCTACTGCACTGATGGACTAACCTTTAGACTAAAATGCCCTGGGAGCTTGAGGATGGACAGAGCCTCCAGTTTGTGCAAGAACTATCCAGCATAGCTGCGGCTGAAGTAGATAGAGCTGGCGCTGAGGTGTCGTGTGGGGTTCCGAAGGTGTCCATGTCCATGAGCATTTGCATTTCACTTATGATTTCTCCAGAAACTACTTTAAATATAAAGACATATTTTTTGTGATTTATTTGTACCAAGAAATAGGAAATAACCTGGAAAAATAAACAACTATTAACAAATTTGGAAGAGTCATAATGTGCTAGTCATGATACATATGTACATTCTATTTTCTACTGTTGTTGCTGTTAGAAACAGTCTGGAGATAATCCTGCTTTGTGTCATTGTGAAGACATAATTTAATAAGGATCTCTTCTAGCCATTCTTCAAGACTTTTCTTTGAGTGGATCATGGAAATGAAATAGGAAAAAATTCTGACAACTAAATGAAGAACTTTGCAAACCATCCTGTTGTTATAGATGAAGCAGACATCCTCTTAGGCATTGGAACAATGACTAATTTTTCTTCTCTTTTTGCTAGTAAGGCATGTCTCAAATCCTTTATGAATTCAATCATCAAACTTATAATAGTTATAACATTTTCAACAATAATCTCTTCCTGAGCAAAATATATGTGAGCAGAAGATGCTTACCATGTTTCAGGCACTGTTCTAAGGAAATTTTCTGAATAAACATATCTAACCTTGATTAAAACACCGTGAAGGAAAAGTACTATTTTATTTGTTGTATAGGTAGTGAAACTGAGGCACAGTGAAGTTATGTAGCTTCCTAAAGGTCAGAGACATGGAAAGTATTAATCTAGGTTTCAGATCCAGGTAGCCTGACCCTAGATTCTGTGCTATTGGCCATGTCGGGATTTGAGTCAGAGCATAACTTAAATAGGATCAGTCTGATTCCAAAACCTGTGTATAAGGGGTTATTCCGAATCATGTTACTTCACAATCGTCACTTCAATCCTCTTCTGTTTGCCCAACGGTCAGATTTCTCAAAGCACAAATAAAGTCACATCTTGCTTCATCATTTGTCCACTTGAAACTCTTCTATGGTTTCCCATTGCTTGAAGGATCAGGACAGCTCCATCTGCAGTTCATCATGACCTGCTGGCTTCATATTCTGTCAGTCTCTGGATGCCGCGTTCTAGTTACATTTACTTTCTTATAATTCCTCATTTCATACTTTCTTACCTCTCTGTTTGGGATACCTTTCTCTTATTTCATAAGATGTCACCCCATTTTTCTTTGTAGCATTAACTAAGATATAAGCACCTTATGAATATCACTTTTCATCTAAGCCAGATCACATTTTAAAAGTGAAATGAGGCACTAGTAAAAAGCTATGTCAACAATGTGGTAGAAGCAGGGGAGCTGGGGGCTTGGTGAATGAGGAGAAGGGGGAAAATGGGGGACATCTATAGTAGTGTCAATAATAACATTTTCATTTAAAAAGGCTATGTCAAGACAACTGTGTAAACTAGCATTTCTAAGGCAAATGAAGACTCATGGTTGTGTGATTGCTGAAAGTCTTCCTGTATTCCCTTCTCATTTGTTAGGTACTCTTCTCTGTCCTTGTATCTCATAAATATTATGTGTTTTTAATGATTTACTGAAATAAACCATTTTGAGAGTCTTTCAAAAATATAAATCTCATCATAATAGCTTTATTTTGCTCACATTTGTCCCACTTCCCTAGTTCAGTTCATTCTATATGTTCCACAAGTATTTGTTTAATGAGTGGACTCACCTGCATTTCCAGGAAGCTAACAGTGCATGGGACTGTTTATGTCCCATAAACAGGTTTATGGGACATCTTGGTTCACTATATAGGAGCAGGGGTGCTGGGTGCTGGTGGGACTTATACAAAAGGGATGGGCAAATGATGGGGGATTAAATTGGGTTCATTTTTGGCATGGCTAAGTATTGGGGTTCGGTCTGAGGGAGGGTTATCTGGTTTGAGATGCAATCATGTATCTATATCAAAACTGGATTAATGGGAAGGACTTACTGGGTTACAGTGAGGAACAAATGTGAGACTAAGAAGTGTGCAGCCCAGAAGCTTTGGCAGGGTCCAAGTTGGTATCAGATCTCTCTCACAATGAATTTAAACATTTCAAAATAATAGTATCTTAAAGAAATAATCATTTCCTTCTCTTTGTTCTAATTGTTTTTTATATGTTCACGAAATAGAGATAAATATAAAGGATTGCCTAATTTACATAATTTTATATGTGTGTGTTCATATCTATTTGATTATATACCTGTTTTCCTATTAAGCCTGTCTTTTGAAGGACTAAGTACTATGTCTTTTTTTCTTGATTATAATTTCTGAGAACTGAAATATAATTGACATATAATATTATATTAGTTTCAGGATAGAAGATGATTTGATATTTGTATACATTGGGAAATGCTCACCACGATGTCTAGTTAACGTTCATCAGCACCCTTCAAATTAAGACTTAATTAATTTGTACATTTGGAAGTTTTATGAAGTGGGTCAGTTATTTCTAGTATTGTCTCATCTTAATTTCTTGGGATTTTATTTTTCTCATTACTTCCATCCTTACCCTACAATCCCAGGTCAAATGACTAGCTATCTCTCTGTCTCCCAGCTCTGGCCTGCTCTCTCTGGGAAATACTTTATATTTTGGAATGATGGCACATTGATTCTCACCATCAGTGATAGGGTGGAAAGTGAGATACAAGCCTTTGGCTGTCTCATTAGAGCTTAAACAGAAGCTTTTACCAACTTACTATTTTATTTCTTTTAATACATGATATTGAATAAAGAATGAACCCATGGAAACTGAAGCAAAGATAACTGATGAGGAAGATCTTAAGCAGCATGTATTAAGTAACACACAGGGCTGGAAGCCATACTTTACTCAACTTTTAGATTTCTAATTTGTTGTTGCTTGGTTTCTGACAAATAATGCTTTCTACTTTTTAAAAGACTAATTCTCTGAACATTCAAAAACTATAGAATTGATTAAAAATTACATATTGGATTTCATTCAGATGGTAAATATATCAAGGAATCTAGATAATCATCTACACTTAAGTATGACCCAAGCAAAAGCAATTGTCCTTTCTTCTTTTTTTCCATTGTTCATGAGCCATTATATCATAGTTCTACAGCCATATCACATTTTGAAGTGGGGAGAAGATACACTAACTCCTCTAGAAAATTCATATTTAAATTTAAAAATCTTTAATTCCCAACATAACAAAATTTTATTCTGTAATACACAAAATACAGAATATTATTTTATCCAATCATTCCTCAGCAAGCATTCTGTGAGGGCATATGTGCTGCATACCATGCTAGGGTTCAGACTATAGGATTTGACTGGCAGACTTTAAGGATTTCAGTGTGGTGAAGACAGATACAAATGTAACTGGTGTTAAAAGAGCAAGGGAAAGGGGATTTTTTTCTTTTGGGGATTACAGTCATGAAATGTTCATGATATAAAGAAAAATAAAATTATTTCATTCAGAAGAAGCAAAAATAAAGTTGAAGAATATATGATTTGTGCGAGAAAAAATAAGAAAGGCTGAGTGGCTAGAAAGTAAAGGAGTGGGTCCCTGGGGAGTAGAATGAATTGATTTGAGGTTTAAATGTCATGTTACCAGTGACAAAATGATGAAGAATGACTACAGGCAGGAGAGACTGCTGAAGTAGGTTGATACCTCTCAATACTCTAATCAGAATATGATTAGCATCTGAAGCACAGCTCTGGCAAGAGAAAGAGAAGAGGAAAGTGTGAGGTTTGTTAAAAGGAAAAGAATCTATTTCTTGTATGTGTTGAAGGCACTGAGGATTTCAGGTATATCCACCATTGTTGGCTCCTGTGCTCTTTGAACATCTTGGTCATTTTTGACTTAACACTAAAAGATCAATCTTTTTCTATATTGACACAGTCTTTTTATTTGTTTTTCTTAAAATGCACATCTTGCAAGAATATATAGTACTGTTAAAGTATCTAAAAATGGTCATACCTAAGGGACGATGTGATAATTTTGCCTGTATCAGTAGTTATAGTGAAATACTTACTCTGGAAAAATGTCCTTTGTCACTTTCAGGTATTAAGTAAAAGTCACTAATAGTTAATAATGTTTTATGCCCTTTTCTTTGTCACAACAAATGGAAAACAAAACTCTATATGTTTTTAGAAGTATTAATATAAATTCTATTTGTACTACAACACAATTCTTGGCCAATATGTTAATTTCAATTGGGCAAGATCAACTGTTTAATATATGTAGCTACCTCGGCAGATAGACAGGTAGTTACTTAGAACCTGTGCTATCTGCAGAAGAGCAGCTAACTTGGAATCAGGATCTGAGTTCTTGTCCTGCTTCTGCTAGAAATAATTATGAAAACTCAGGCAAGTTATCTGTGTAGCCTGTTGTAAATAACCTACTTTAATTTATATACAAACACCCCAGTGAATGTAAGGCGGTAAGTTTTAAGTGAAGGAACTAAATGAAAATTTAAATAAAAAGGTCTTGGGGTAAAGAATCCTGGGCTATAGTTTTGGAATTGTCAATGATTCATTGCCTATAGTGATGAGTTTATTTAAACACTACAAAGAAGCTGTGGAAACACATGAAGTTTAAAATTGTATGATTCCAGACATTTTATTCATTTAAATAATTGTACTTAATCAAAATATAATAACCGTTATCTCATGTACTTGCCAACAATCTGTGGCAGATTATGACTACTGTGTTTTAGGGAAAATGAAATAAGTGTCAGGGAGACATGCAATGTGAAGCCATCAATGGTGGGACTAATGGTCACATATGTCTGGTGGTCACATACCTACAGACATGCACACACACACTGGGCAGTTTGCCATACTTAAAGCAGAATGTTGTTACATTGTCTGATGAATTTTAAGTGTTTTGATAATTATTTGATGCCTAAATAATATTAGCTGGAAGTGAGTTAAATGACCTGAATATTAATAAGCAGTACTATTCATGGAATTGTTGGTTAATGTTTGGGACTCTTAATAGACAGAGTAATTTGGTTATTATATGAGACAAAAATCAATCAACTTCCCTGGCCCAGGATGGTGGTGGAGGGGACAGCCCAGAGTTGAAGAAAAAAGAAAACAAAAACAATCTGACCACAGAACTAGGCACACAGATCTTAGAAAAGTATTTACATGATACTGTAGATTTTTCTTTATTTGTTGTGTTATTGCAAGACCAAATCTATTTTCATTCTGAACCTTTAAGTTTTGTTATTTCCTTTAAATATCTCAATGTTTTTAACTTGTTAATTTTTAGTACACTGAAACTCAAAGTTGAGAGCATAATCAGGTCTATTTGAATAATAAAGAGTTGAGGTAAAAATAGCTCCGGTGGGAAAAATTCATGGCCTATCAGTTGTAATTGACCTCTCATTCCCTGCTGCTCTTGGTAAATATTTCCCTTCTAAAAACATACCTAAACTTTCTTTTAAAATTTCACTAAGATAGGAATTCCCAGGTGATATAAGGGAAATGACATTATTCTTCATACCTCCCATTCTCTTGGAAGAAAAGAATAATTTAGAAATTTATATTGTTATAACATCGGTCATACTATTCAATCCCGCTTTCTTAGAAACTTTGTTATCCAAAGAGCTCTAGAACTTTTAAACGTTTGTTTGAAGCAAAATGGTATAGTCTCATATCTTTTTATAAGTTATTCCTACTGTTAAGTGTCTTTCATTTTACA